>ML380096.1:18045-112793 GCA_005239525.1 Nicotiana knightiana
TAGCCGTATAAAATTTTTATATACATTGTGGTGCCCCTAAGTTGTCATTTGGGGACTTTAAAGAAATCCAAATTTACCCCCGATGGGACTGGGGTTAACCACCAATTGATACAAAGAAAAAAAGGGGGGGGGGGGATGAACCAACTAAATTTCTTCAAGAGAGGGGTTGATTTCACTGGCAGAAGGAGCGGGTGCAACAAGGGATGAAGAGGCATGAGCGACTGGAAACTCACCATCAGGTGAAGAGAGGTTATGACCTTGTTGTGCCTTCTCCATGGCTTCCTATGTTTTAGCTATTTTAGCACTAAGGCCAAAACCCTCTTGACTCATTTCCATCAATGTGTCAAGGCGAGAATTCATGTACGCCCAGCTCACATCGACAACAACCACCTCTTCAAGATCTTCATAATCCTTTGCCCATACTTGAAGCTCATCTCTCAATCCGTCCTTCTCCGCTTTCGCAGCTTCATGGGCGGACCTTAACGGTACAATCAACTCCTCTAAAGTTTGAGCTTTGTCTAAAGCCTTACGAAGGTCTTCTTGAGTACGAGTGAGTAATTACACGAGCTCGCCTGAGTATTCCTCCTTCTGCCACAACAAGTTTTTCAAGTCTCTAATCTCCTCTGAGGCACGGGACAGCTGCTCAGCGAATGAAGACTCCAGAACACTCTTGTCTTTATCAGCTTGACTAGAAGAAGCCTTCTCTACTTCCAGTTCTACTGCCATGAGTCTCATCTGCCGCTTCAAGGTACTCCTTTCCTCTTCTAAAACATCCATGTCTATCCTTAGGCTATCATACTGTATTTCCAATTATCAACATCGGCCTGCAACTCTTTTGTCTGCTGGTCCGTGTTTGAAATCCTCTTCATAAGCTCCATATTTATAAGGTTAATCTACAATAAATAAACTAGTCAGATATGGTAAATTTCATATACGAAAATGAAAGAGGATAACTTGCATCATACCTTCAAAGAAGTATGCACGACCTCATGAGCCCATGTAAGAGCACCGTGGCTGGCTAGCTTTGATTTCTTGGAGGGACCTATCAAAGGCTTGAGCCACACTTCGGGCTCACCCGTTTTCTTGAAAAAGATTCCCCTCAGCTGGAACCTCTATTACCACCTTTCGCATCTCTCTGCTGGAAGGCCCTACTTCCCTAACGGAAGGCATGGAAGCAGGCAGAGATGGAACAGCAACAAGCACGGAGGGTTGAGGAGCTGGAGAAGCCACGGGCAAAGCAGCAGGCACGGAGGGTTGAAGAGTCGAGGAAGTTATGGGCAAAGCAACAAAAAAAGCCAAAATATCCAAAGGAACAGACGAGAAAGCTTCTCTCAAATAAGCAGGAAAGACAGCAGCCAAAGGGACATCGTCAGGAGCGAGATCAACACCCTCATGAATAGTGGAATGTGAAACATCATCAAGGATAGAGGGCTCAATCACAGACAAGGAAGGCAAGGTTAAGGGTGTAAGCTCATCATCTGAAACCACCCGCCTTCTCCATGGCCTTTGCACTAAAGCACCCTCTTCTTTTTCTTCTACGGAACGAGACTCAGCGAGGAAGATGAACCAACAATAATTTCTTGGGCCTGAGCAAACTACATCTTCGGGATAGATGAAGAAGACACCCCACGAGCGGAGAACCCTATTAAAAGGGAAAAAGTTAAATGACAAATAAAGAAGAGACTCGAGTAAGGAAAGAAGCAAGAACAGGAGCTTCACTTACCGTGGGTCTTTACATGCCAACCATACCTCCCAGCGAGGTACTTCCAAGATCTCTCTTCTAAAGGAGCAACGAACAATAATGTTTCTACCCAATCACGAATACCAGAGACATTCTCAAAATTATTCATGATTGCGGAGAGAAGAAGAAACAGATATGGTGTTAATAAAAAATCTCAAGTCAAAACGAGAAAAAGTAAATAAATGCGAGCTAAAGCATACTCACGTGCGCAATTCCACTTCTCAGGGAAGAGAAGATTTTCTTCAACCATTAAACCAACAGTGGGTACAACAACATACCGGAGATACCAACCCCTATCCTTATCATCTCCAGGGGTTACCAACACTCTTTTGCTTCTAGCAGTCAGAGTGAAAACCCTTTCACGAAATAAGGTAGGAGAGTAGAGATGAATAATATGGTTGAAAGTAAAAGGAACCGAGGCTAAAGAATCCAAACTCCTAAGACATGCGACAACTCGCCACACAAGCGGACCAACTTGTCCTAAGCAGATATTGAAAAAATGACAAAACTCAATTATGACTAGGTCAATGGGGGGTCTAAACCCTAGAGTGAAAGGGTACGTATAAACAAAAGAATATCCCGTCTTGTAAGACGTTATTCTTTGATTACTATTCGGAATATAGACAGGGAAGTCAGACCTCCAAAAGCACTCCCTACGAACAAGGGAAATCTGACCCTCAGTTATAAGGGTTGAATACCTTTCGACACTTTCAAGAGAAGAAGATTGGTCTACAAGAACTTGACTATCCCTAGCAAAAACAAACTCAACAGGGACAATTTCATCTACTCCAGGTTCACGAAGGCGTTCGCCTCTACCTCTAGACGAAGACCGAGAAACCCTAAACCTTGGAGAAACTAGAGATCTAGTGGAAGGAGAAGGAACTATCTGAGAAGAAGAGGAGCCCCTCGAAGGAGTGGATACTAGACTTCTAAGTATGCCACCCCTCCGACTCTTAGTCGGAGAAGAAGATGGAGTTAAACTTTCAATATATATTACTCCGTGAGGTTGGTTTGAAGAAGACATGTTTACAAAGGCAAGAAGAAAGTTCTTTACAAAAGACAAAGTTAGAGAAGTGTTTCGTGGAAGAAAACAAAAAAAGAAAGGTATTTATACTTGAGGACAACCGTCAAACATGGGAAAAAAAGAAAAATAATGATGAAAAGTCATAATTGAAGATGTCACTTCGGGACTGGCACAGCCGCAAAAAGCCCTAAAAGGTGCCGAGTAAATGCAGAACCAATTCGAAAAGGACACGTGGTATGAGCATTAAATGGAAGTGACAAACGACGCCTATGGTGCAGAGAAGGATACAATGATTCGAGGAAAAGCGGCGGCAAAATATTCCCGCCATAAATGAATATCCACTTACCAAATATTAATCGTTAAATATATGGTATGTGGGAGGACTATCTATATTGGTAAAAAAGAGTTTCATATTTAAGCCAGCTTTTGACAACTCAGCTAGTCACGTGGACACAGGAAAATGCGACAGCTGTATCTAATTCTTTGAAGAGGTACGGTACAAAGAGGCATGATTCAGTAAACCCTCGAGCTTATCAGCCACGGGAAACTCAACCTGATCAAAACAGGGGAGAGGCATGGTCAGAATGAATATAGACAAAGCTACGGGCAGATTCAAAGACCCACAATTGATTAATCGAACGTTATGTAACCGTACCCCAATTACCGTTATCCTTTGTAACACCTCATTAATGTCATAATTAGTCATTAATGAGCAACCATAGCAAGAGTTGTACGTTATAAGAATCTCCTATATAAGGGAGGGGAATACAGCTTGTAAAGGCATCTGATTCTCAAATACAATTTACTTCGCTTTTCTATTCCTGCAATATTGTCTGTTATTCATTTTTCTCCATTTCCTTGATTATCAGTAACCCGTGTTCATATTAAAAATAAGCTTTAGTCAAAGGGTCTAATTCTTTGGTTAAACACCTAGTATTCGAGATTGATTGTAAAGAAGCCTTGGATACTATTGAATTGTCCCCGGGTAGCACATAATTATTGCCTCGTTAAAAACCTCATCGGAAAAATCCATTTGGGATAAACACCGATCTAAGGAAAAAAGAGTGCAATTCGTGCTTTAAAACCCGAGGTCTCGATGTCTTAGATCGAATACCGGTAGTAAGTTAGCATCAAATAAATAAATGAAAAGAAAGGGAGAAAGTCATACCTTATCAATGATATCGTTTGAGAATCGATATGTTCCAATTGTTTGGCAGTTGTTCCCCATCCATCGTGCCGAGCTTATAAGACCCCTCTACGACAATGTCGAGGACTTGGTAGGGTCCTTCCCAATTCAGGCCGAGCTTCCTTTTATTAGGGTCTCACGTGTTGATGGTGACTTTTCTTAGGACCAAGTCCTCGACTTTGAAGTGGCGAAGGTCGGTTCTCCTATTGTAGTATCTTTCGATTCGTTGGTTTTGTGCAGTCATTCGAACGAGTGCAGCTTCTCATTTTTCATCCAATAGTTCAAGGCTAGTATTCATAGCCTTGTGATTTGATTCTTTTGTTTTATGTCAAAACCTGGCACTGGGTTCCCCGACTTCGACGGGAATCAAGGCTTCAGAGCCATATACTAAGGAAAACGTAGTTGCTCCTGTACTGGACTTCGATGTTGTTCGATATGCCCAACGGACTTTGGGTAGAATTTCCCTCCATTTCCCCTTAGCATCATTCAACCTTTTCTTTGGGTTTTGGATTATAGTCTTGTTCGTCGATTCGGCCTATCCGTTCCCACTAGGATGGTATGGCATTGACAATATCCTTTTTAATTTATGGTTTTCGAGGAATTTTGTCACTTTTCCACCGACAAATTATTTTCCATTGTCGCATACTATTTCGGAAGGTATCCTGAATCGACACACGATGTGATCCCAGATGAAGTCTATAACCTCCTTCTCTCTTACTTTCTCGAAATCCTGTGCTTAACCCATTTAGAGAAATAGTCAGTCATAAATAAAATAAACTTAGCTTTACCTGGGACCGATGGCAGAGGGACGACGATATCCATCCCCTATTTCATGAATGGCCATGGGGATAGGACCGAATGAAGTTGTTCTCCGGGCTGGTGGATCATCAGTGCAAACCATTGACATTTATCACATTTACGAACAAACTCCTTAGATTCTTTTTCCATGCTATCCTAGTAGTATCCTTCTCTATGACTTTGTGAATCAGTGATTCGGCACCGGAGTGGTTCCCACAAGCGCCTTCATGGACCTCTCTTAGAACATAATCGGTGTCCCCTGGTCCCAAAAACAATGCCAATGGTCTGTCAAATGTTCTCATGTATAATTTTCCATCTTCAACCAACGTGAATCGGGCAACTTTGGTTCGTAGGGACCTCGATTCTTTAGAGTCCGATGGGAGCTTTCCATTTTTCAAGTATTCAATATATTTATTCCTCCAATTATAAGTTAAGTTTGTATAGTTTATCTCAGCATGACCTTCCTCGATCACGGATCTCGAGAGTTGAACGACAGTCCCCGGGCTGATCACATCCTCTTCGACCGATGACCCAAATTTGCAAGTGCATCGGCCTCACTGTTTTATTCTTGAGGTACATGCTGTAAAGTCCATTCCTTGAAACGGTGCAAACTTACCTGCAGCTTGTCTAAATACCTTTGCATTCTATCCTCTCGAACTTCGAAGGTTTTGCTTACTTGGTTAACCACCAGTAAAGAGTCACACTTAGCTCCAGTGACTTCTGTTCCCAAGCTTTTAGCTAGCTCGAGACCTACAATCATGGCCTCATAATCGGCCTCATTGTTAGTCAACTTAGAAGTTTTGATAGATTGCCTAATAGTGTTACCCACGGGCGGCTTCAAAACGATGCCTAGCCCGGACCCCTTCACATTCGAAGCGCCGTCTATGAAAAGGTTCCATACCCCCGATGATGTATCCGATTTTAACAAGAGTTCATTTTCGACTTCGTGTACGCGGGTCCGTGTGAAATCGGCCACGAAATCTGCTAAAATTTGAGACTTTATGATCGTTCGGGGTTGATATTCGATATCGTACCCACTGAGTTTGACGGACCATTTGTCCAATCGACCCAACAATTTGGGCTTGTGCAAAATACTACGAAGTGGGTAAGTGGTTAATACGCATATGGGGTGACACTGAAGGTATGATTTTAACTTTCTAGAAGCGCTTATCTGTGCAAGTGCAAATTTCTCTAAGTGTGGATATCTAGTTTTTTCTTCTCCTAAAGTTCGACTTATGTAATAAACAGGGAATTCCGTACCTTGCTCTTCTCAAACCAGGACACCACTTACTGCATTTTCTGATACTGCCAAGTACAAGTAAAGTTTCTCATCTGCCTTCGGAGTGTGAAGCAGTGGTGGGCTCGATAGGTATCGCTTCAATTCCTCTAATGCCTATTGGAATTCCGGGGTCCAGGTGAAATCGTTCTTTTTTTTAGTAGAGATAAAAATTTGTGGCTTCGATCCGATGACATCGAGATGAATCGGCCTAAGCTAGCTATCCGTCCAGTAAGCCTCTGTACGACTTTCCATGATGGTGATGTCTTCGATGACTTTGATTTTATCGGGGTTGATCTCGATCCCCCGATTCGACACCATGAATCCAAGGTACTTGCCCGAACCGACCCCGAAAACACATTTCTCGGGGTTAAGCTTCATGTTATATTTCCTCAGAATATCGAACGTTTCCTGCAAATGAGCTAAATGGTCCTCTGCGCGCAGGGACTTAACTAGCATGTCATCAATATACACTTCCATCGACTTACCAATTTGTTCTTTGAACATTTTATTTACTAGGCGTTGGTAAGTAACTCCTATTTTTTTTAGTCCGAAGGGCATTACATTATAACAATATGTTCCGTACTTAGTGATAAATGAAGTCTTTTGTTGGTCTTCCGGGTTCATTTGAATTTGATTGTACCCGGAATAGGCATCAAGAAAAGTAAGGATCTCGTGGACGGCCGTGGCATCGATCATGCGATCGATGTTAGACAGTGGAAAAGAATCTTTGGGGCATGACTTGTTCAAATCCTTATAATCTACACATATTCTATGTTTGTTCCCTTTTTTAGGGACTACAACTACATTGGCTGACCATTCAGGATATTTTACCTCCCGAATGAACCCTATTTTGAGAAGTTTAGTAACCTCGTGCTTATGAATGCGTGCTTTACCTCGGACTGGGGTCTTCTCTTTTGCTTCACCGCTCTGAACTTAGGGTCCAGTCCTAGTCGATGCGTTGTTATCTTCGGTGGGATCCCTATCATCTCTAAATGGGACCAAGCAAAACAATCTATGTTATCAATAAGGAATTGAATAAGTTTTTCCTGAGTTTGGGGGTTAATCCCGTTCCCAGGTATACCTTTCGCTCGGGCAGGTACTCGATCAGTATAACCTGTTCTAGCTCTTCGACCGTTGATTTGGTGGCATCAGCATCTTCGGGAACAACAAAAGTTCGAGGGGTCAAAAAATCCTCCTCTTCTTCTTCTATCTCCTGCTTCCCTGATTCGGTCGAGGCTGGTGGCGGTGATTGCTATTTGGCTTCCTGTTTACCTTTGATGCTCGACTTTTCCGGGATTGATAACGTCGATATCGGTGTTAACTCATCGACTGCAAATATTTCCTTTGCATCATGCTGTTCCCCGTATACTGTTTTTACACCGTCCGACGTCAGGAATTTCATCATCTGGTGGAGGGTCGAGGGGACTGCCCTCATGTTGTGGATCCAAGGCCTTCCAAGCAGGGCATTATACCTCATGTCGCCCTCGATTACGTGGAACTTTGTATCTTGACTGGTTCGAGCCACGTTCACCGGTAAGATAATCTCCCCTTTAGTTGTTTCACTGGCCATATTGAATCCGTTCAAGACTCGAGGTGCACCTTTTGATCATGTAGGCCGAGCTTCTCCACGACCCTTGATCAGATGATATTTGCCGAACTACCTGGATCCACTAAAACACGCTTAACTTGAAATTTATTTAATAAGATAGAAATTCCCAGAGCGTCATTGTGGGGTTGAGAAATTCCTCCTGCTTCTTCATCATTGAATGATAAGGTGCCTTCTGACACATAATCTCGGGTTCTTTTTTCCCTAGTGATTGATACCTTAGTGAGTTTGAATATGGGTCCCTATGGAATGTCGACCCCACCGACGATCATATGAATGATATGCTGGGGTTCATCCTGTTCATTTTTCCTGTTGGTGTCCCTTTCCCTGAAATGATTCTTGGCTCGATCACTGAGGAACTCTCGAAGGTGGCCCTAGTTGAATATATGGGATACCTCCTCCCTTAATTGCCTACAATCCTCGATCCTATGACCATGCGCTCCATGATACTTTCACATCAAATTTGGGTTTCTTTGGGAAGGATCACTCTGTATGGGTCTGGGCCACCTAGTATCTTTGATCTTTCCGATTGCCGACACAATGCCTGATGCATCGATACTAAAATTATATTCTGATAACCGATGTGCCTCTATGGGATCGTCATACTAGTTAAAACCACTCTTTCTCATAAGTCCCCGAGAATTTTATCCTTGATCACTTCTTCGATCATTCAGGGCGGAATTGTGTCCTGGGCCATTGTTCCTTCGATCTGCGATATATGGTTGGTATCGGTCTTTGTTCGACCTTGGCTCCCTATCGATGTCCCTCTGATTTTTAACTGTCGACCTGTTTGGATGTACTTAACCGGAAGGGGCTCCTAGTTGGTCATCCTCGACCCTGATCTTCAATTGACATCGATTGTGCACATCTGCCGAAGTTACAGCTGGATACTCGATCAAATTTTGTTTCAACTAACGTGATGCTATCGAACTCCATTCATTCAATCCTTAAGTGAAAGCTTGAACTGCCCAATCATCCGTGACCGGTGGCAGTTCTATGCGTTCCATTTGAAATCGGGACACGAACTCCCTCAGCATTTCATTATCCCTTTGTCTTACCTTGAAAAGATCTGATTTCCTTATTGAAACCTTTATGTCCCCGGCGTGCGCCTTTACGAAAAAATCTTCTAACATGGCAAATGAGTCAATGGAATTTGTGTTAGGTTGTGATAACAGATCATTGCTCCATTCGACATGGTCTCTCCGAACTTTTTACACATCATAGATTCGATTTCATCATCTTCCAAATCGTTACCCTTGATGGCGCATGTATAGGAAGTGACATGCTCGTTGGGAGCGGTGGTACCATTGGATTTGGGTATGTCTGACATATGAAACTTCTTTGGAATAGGCTTCGGAGCTACACTTGGAGGAAACAACTTTTGTACAAACTTCTTTGAATCCATCTCTTTCAAGATTGACGGTGCCCCCAGTATCTGATCAACAAGATAGTTGTATGTATCCACTTTTTTATCGTTGGCTTCGATTTTCTTCTCCCCATGATTCAATTATTTTGGTAAGCTCCTCGAGCATTCTCATTATCGTAGGATCAGTCCCCGATTCGTTACCATTCGACCTTTCCGGTACTGGCTCGGTACATCGAGTAATTTCTGACTCGACCCTATTCGGAGCTCTATGTTGATTTTGTAACTGAGCAATAGCGATTTTTGAGCCTGAAGCATCTCGAATATCACTTGGAGACTGGCTCCTTCGTCTTCTCTGCCTTGTGTTTCTTAGCCGTCTGACCGGCATTCCCAGCGTACACTCCCTTCGAGGTCTGCGCCTAGGTCCGCATTTAAAGCAACATGCGAATTGACATCGACTGGATTGGAAACCGGCTCCCCCGAGATTAGCTTGTGGCACCTCGACTCCCATAGCAATCACATTTTCGTTTTCCCCGTGCAATCCGAGGTCATTGTCACCCTGTGTGGATGCTTTTTGTGAGTTTGACATGTTTTAACATGAAAGCAAAAATTCTTTACAAGAACAAGCGTAAAGTAGTGTGTTTTATCAGAATCAGTACTGAACAATCACTATTATCCTTAGCCCCATGGTGGGCGCAAAACTGTTTACCCTAAAAATCGAGTAACAAATTAAAATTGTATTGTGGTTTTAAGGATATGTGATTTAATCCAATACCAATTGATAACTAAAAAATTAAGTAGGTAAATTGGACAGTAAAATAAATCAAACCGGTCTACAAGCTACACCTCAACCTTGATTCGAGATGGTATCAAGGTATGACAGTAAGAGCAATAAAGAATGGAGCAACAATGAAGAACATTAAAATAAAGAGAGCAGTGGATGTGGGTATTCTTATCAGCGAATAATGAATGAAATTTTTACAATTGAATGGGATCCCTCTTTATATAATAGAGGAATCCTAAATAAGGTACAATTCTAATAACGGAAGTAAATCCCATGATTGGCGTCAATAACCGCTTTGATTTGATCTGTTCCGGGATTTCCGTCGTGATCTTTGACCGGCTCCTGATATCTCGCCATTCCGTTGTCACGCCTTACTCGAAATCAGTTATGTTTCGTCTCGATTGTTGCTGACCTCGATCTCAATGACACTTCGATCTCCAAGTCCAATTTTCTATCTTCGAGCTCGAGCCTGATCTATTACGGAGCTACTCTTCGAGATAACTCCCTTGCCAATGAAATCGGGTATGCCCGATTTCGACCGTATACAACTTCAATAAAATAGAACATAAATAATTTCCAATCCCACAAGTTGCGTGTGTGTCCTTAAGGAATTTAATACCCTCACTATTGCCCAATGTTATGGATTACTTCCTCCCATGATAGAACGGAAAAACTATTCTGTAATACTGGCAATTGAAATAACAGAACTTCAGCGAACTCAACAAATGGGGAAAATCACACTTGAAACTTTATTTATTTGAAAAAATAATGCAAAAATATAGAAAAGAGAGGAGAAGTTCAAATTTTCCATGTATGAAAAATGAGGCCAAGCCTCTAAATTTATAGACAATGAAAGGGTGAGATGAAGAGGTGCAATCCAAGAGGCGCCTTTTTCCATTCACACCCCTTAATAAAAATGCAACAACACTGACACCGCCACATCTCAAAAGAATGTACATGAAAGATAGGAAACAAGGATTTTTTTAATGCCGTTTTAAGTCACATAAATGCCATAAAGTGAATTGCCAACATTTATTTGATACTTAAATCAAATGTCATAAATTTAACTGTTGGATGTTTCCCGAAACTTATATTATTGTCAGCAAATAATTAGTGACATTTATTTTAGACTCTTATCAAATGTCACCAATTTTGAGTTTTAATCATGTTACAACAAATAAAAAGTTGATGAAAATATGTATAAAAAGTTGTGTGATTCGCAAGTAAGGATTAATCACATCTGGATAAGTAGGTTTTCCTTTGAATTTTTCGTAGTGAACTTATGTCGGATATATTCGGTCAATCGGTAGATTTGATATCTTCGAACTGTCTAGCTTTAGTATATACCTAGACAACCATAAGTCACAACATCAACCCTTAACTGCCTTTGGTTCTCATTGTTGTGTTCGTTTCAACCATGAACACACCTGGTTTATAAGTGCATAGAGAACTGGCCTTACTAAATTCTCCTTGAAGCGGCTTACACTTCACACTTATATAGGTGATTCCTAAATGTGTAATCCCATAGATACACTATTTAATATACCCTGTATCAAACTTCAAATCATTAAAAAGCCTTAATACTTTATCCTTGGTACTGAACATTGTCTCATCACGAGAATGGACCAAAATTTTATTTGACAATGTTGAACCGTCACTAATGACTTTGTTTGATCTCCTTGAACCTAGATCTTGGGATCTCCAGTCTTCTAGGTAGAGTTTCCGCCACAGCGACTTGTCCTCGGCCATAGTCCCATTCTCTTTGATGATCTCTCAACCACCTCTCTAGTTACGCCTTTTGTAAGTGGATCCGACACATTATCACTTAACTTCACATAGTCAATTGTGATAATTCCCCTAGAGAGTAGTTGGCTAACGATTATATGTCTTCATCGTATGACGAGATTTTCGTTATACATAACGCTCCTACCCCTTCCTATTGCCGCTTGACTATCTCAATATATGCTTATTGGTACAAATGATTTGGGCCAAATGAATTATCTTTAAGAAATTTCGGAGCCATTCTGTTTCTTCACCGGCCTTGTCTAAGGCTGTAAAGTCAGCCTCCATTATAGAGTGCGCAATACCCGTTTATTTGGATAATTTTCAAGACACCGCTCCTCTGCCATCTGTGAAAAGATATCCACTTATGGATTTAAAATAGTCGAATCGGTGATCTAATTTGCATCACTGTATTCCTTCATTACTGAGGGATACTTATTGTGGTGCAAAGCATAATTTTGAGTATATTTCAAATATCTCAACATTCGTTTTATTGTCATGACAGTTCAATCCGAGCTTCCTTATGTCGTAGACTGATACGTCTCGACTTTCTATTGCATATCAGATTATTGACTACACTTAATGTAGCAATAATATATTATAACAACAGCTGGAATAATTGGCATTAGTTTTGGTCACAACCTTTTAATATCTAACACATTTCGCAATCACTCTGTCACTTTCAAGCATTTGTTTCCTATTTTTCATACTTCTATATAATATGCAAATTATAGAAAGTCGAGATGGATTTTGGTCACCTTCATTAATGAAACAAATCCAACTTACAATGGATTTTGGTCATGTTCATCTGTTGGTTCACCTCATTATAGACCAACATATTAATACGTTCGTTCATGAACGGTCATGTTTATACAAGATATACAAACGCACTTTTCATGAAAAGTCGCAACCTTCGAAGTGACATCCTTTCATAAACGAGCTAAACAATATAAATTTTCAAGAAATAAACAACCTTTCGAGAAAGGCAAGTGACCGACTTCTGAATTGATAGTTTCACTCAACTAGTCTTCGCTAAGACCGAACAAATAATGTTTTTGCCGATTACCATATTGATTTCCACTATTTGTGAAAATATAGACATCATGTCTAATATTGGCTTTTGTCATGCATAAGCTAAATGCCCTTTCAAATATCATATGCATTTTCTATTATTCATTATCCATATATTATCCACATGATATTAATTGATCAAATTTCGCATGTCATTGTTTGGGTGCTTGTTTTAGTCCTTAAAGTGACTTAAAAAGTCGACGCACCTTCTTTCTTTTCCAGGAACTACGAACCCTTCAGGTTGTTCCATATAAATTTCTTTCTCCAAATCTCCATTTACGAAGGATGTCTTTACGTCCATCTGATGGATTTCAAGGCCATACACGGTAGCTAACGTTATTACCATTCGAACAGATGTAATTCTCGTTACCAGTGAGTATGTGTCAAAGTAATTAGACATTCTCGTTGTTTTAATCCTTTGGCAATAAATCTTACCTTATATTTGTCAATAGTACCATCAACTTTCATTTCCTTCTAAAAATTCACTTAGAATCCGAAGGTTTATTTCCTGGAGGAAGATCAACCAATTCTTAAGTATGGTTATTAAATAGGAATTCTATCTCACTATTGACTGCTTCTTTCCGAGGAAGACATAACTTATTTCAAAGTTTTAAGCTCATTTTCTAACCAGAACGTCAGAAAATCTGATCCTATGGAAGTAGTTGTCCTTTGACGTTTACTATGTCTTGGATTGACCTCACTAGGTGTACTTTCCTTTGATTCTTCCTGAGGTCGCTTAGATATTTCACTAGATGACTCACATTCCTTTTTATACGGATAAATATTCTCAAATAATTCGGCATTATCTGATTTCGATTACCGTATTAATACGAATATCAAAATTTTCTGATTTATGAACCAGAAATGATATGCCTTACTATTTGTTGCGTATCCTATGAAATGCATTCAATAATTTCTAGTCCGATTTTTAGCCTTTTGGGTTTAGGAACTTGCACTTTAGCTAAGCACCCCACACTTTAAAATATTTAAGTTGGGCTTCCTTCCATTCCATTTTTCATATGGAATGGATTGCGTCTTGCTACGAGAAACTCGACCGAGTATTCGGTTTTCTGTAAGAATAACTTTCCCCCCACAAGTTTTGGGATAAACTAGAACAAGGCATTCATCATCTCCATTAACGTTCTATTCTTTCTTTCTGCAATTTCATTAGATTGTGGTGACTAAGGGGCTATCGTTTGATGAATAATACCATATTTCAAACATATTTCTTCAAAAGGAGATTCACATTCACTGCCCCTATTACTTTGTAGAGCCAACCACAGGAAATTGTTGTTTGTGCCATGATAGAGCCAAAATTAATGATGAAGTTTTTTAATCTTCACAACCAGAATTAATAAACGGTGAAGTTTTTAATCTTCTAACTGAGTAATATCTGATACCGGATCTAGTAAACGGTAAAATTTTTAATCTTCAAACCGAATAATAAATATGATAGAAAATCACAAAGATTTTAATCTCCAAACCGAATAAAAAGTCACTAAACTTTAATCTCCGAAAATAAATAAAACGTCACAACGATTTTAATCTCAAAGATCGAATAGAAAATCACATAAAATTTTGATTTTCTTTTATAATGGCTTTCCAACTAAACCATTATAACACACTCGACTTTTTTTCTTTTCAATTCGTTGCTTAGATGTTGTGGCCATCTATGTAGTCGTTTCTCCCAATGAAAAACCTACTGAATTTCGAGGAGGTGCAATCCCTTTTCTTTTGCACACTTTCACAAATATAGTCTGTTTATTTTTCCTTTCGTGTCTTGAACATGTGCCAAAGATGGCATTGCCAATTGATAAGCAGAAACAGATTCCGATTTATAATCATCAATGAAGTCATGAATATGTTATTGGATTCAAACCGCTTCTCTTGTGGAAAAAAAATACTCATCTGCATTTTCTCACTTGGGACTCACGTACATCTGAATTTGTCCATGTTATTTGGACTAAAACTCCGCCATCATAACTAACAGTACATTATTTTCGTTCTCCGTCTAACAGTGAGCCAACTTCGTCAATCCAGAAAATGGACAGCCATGGAAGAATAACTTTCCGTCTTTATCTCAAATATATTTCTGCAATTTGTCCCAATTCATTCCGACGTGATATCCTTAGTAAGTTTCTGACCACCAATTCATTCTGCACTGATCTTTTGGTCTCTTTCTTTCGACGCCGTACGTGGAAGTTGTAAATTCATATCCTATCACATGAGAAAAGAAAGCATTTAGCATCAAGTATTACGACCGCTTCTTAATATGGAGACCAATTTTATTCTTATAAGAGGCCAGAGAATACTTCACCATACGACCCATTAAAGTCTCCTTTTTATGACTCAAAATATTGGTTCCGAAGAGAAGTGATGTATCACTAATCACACGATAAAAGCAAACTTTTCATATACAATTGGAAACCATGAAATTATTAGAAACATGTTCTAGTGACCGTTTTAGAAAGTCATGAACGATCTAATTTCCAATTGAAATTAAACTTCTATCTAACACCTACTGAAACCACAATTTCTCTTTTTTCCTTTATGAATCAAGTATCAAACTTAAATTTCTTATGATGATTGAAAACCTGTGTTCGATACTAGAAAATCAGAGAAAAAAAGAAATGTTAGTTCAATAAAACAGAATATAAATAATTTCCGATCCCACAAGTTGCTTGTGTGACCTTAAAGAATTTAATCTTATCACTGTTGCTCAAGGTTATGGATTACTTCCTCCCAGGATAGAACGGAAAAATTAAATCTATATACTTTTAGTTTAGTGGGCCAGGTCCTCCAGCCTTCCATTAGCTTTCGATTTAGTTTGCATTCAAAGTGGCAATCGAAATTACAAAACTTCATCAAACTCAACAAATGGGGCAAATCACACTTGACACTTTATTTATTTGGAAAAAATAATGCAACAATATAGAAAAGAAAGGAGGAATTTCAGATTTTTCAAGTATGAAAAATGAGGCCAAGCCTCTAAATGTATAGACAATGAAAGGGTGAGATAAATAGGTGCAATGCAAGAGTGCCTCTTCCATTTTTTATTCACACTCCTAAATAAAAACGCAACAGCAACGACATCACCACATCTCAAAAGAATGTACATGAAAGTTAGAAAACGAGGATATTTTTTAAATGCCGTTTTAAGTCACATAAATGTCACAAAGTGAATTGCCGACATTTATTTGATACTTTAATCAAATGTCGTAAATTTTACTGTCGGATGTTTCCCGAAACTTATACTATTGTCACCAAATAATTAGTGACATTTATTTAAGACTCTTATCAAATGTCACCAATTTTGAGTTTTAACTCATTCTAGTTGCAACAAATAAAGAAATACCCATCCTTGCTACACATATATAGAAATGTCAGGTATGAAGGCATATATAGAAATGTCAGGCAGATCATACCCATTGCTACACATATAAAAAAAATCGAGAAATTATCTCAAATTAATATTTTCTTCCTTTTAGATACTAAACAAAATATTAATAATCTAATACCACATTCATTCACATAATTTCGACAGCAACCCGAAGATAAATTTGTAAAGTAGAAATTAAAAAAATAAGCAAATGGTATTACATGAATGTTCAATGTTATAATTTGTGTAGCTTAAGAACTTTCATCATAAAGGCAAAAATGAGTGAGAAACTTACTTATCGAAAAGAACAAAAAAACAACAATGAAGTTCAAATCTACGAACCGCAAATGTGTACATGTCTCATAAAGTTAGAAAATGGCAAATTATAGATGCTTGAACACCTATTTGTTTAGTAAAATCAAAGCAACAGGAACAAAAAGTTCTCTTTGTTAAGTTCTTAATGTACACCAACTATTTTTGACTCTATAGTAGTGATGATGGCTGTTGAATCACTGAAAAATTAGCTGTCAAGTGTTAGTGTAGCAAAGACATTGACACCAATGATCATTTTTACATTGGAATCGACCTACAACAACAGAATCAATCTTTTAAATTTCTTTGGGAAAAAATATAATGACCGTAAAGACCCGGCCGGTCGTTTTGAGTATCGTAGCTCCGTTTCTCCCATTTATTACTTATTCTATGTTCATTTGAAGCTATGTGACTTGCCGGAATGGTTGGTTTGGTTCCAGTGATGTTTCGGAGTGAAATGAGACACTTAGTCCCAAGGTTGAAGGCTTAAGTTGAAAGAGTTGACCAAAGTTTGACTTTTATGTAGACGACTCCGGAATGGACTTTTCATGGTTCTGATAACTTCGCGTGGTAATTTTGGACTTAGGCATATATCTGGATGTTGATTTGCAGGTCTGTAGGTCGTTTTGGCTTGAATTGGCGAAAGTTAAAAAATTAAAGGTTTGAAAGGTTGAGAAGTTTGACCGAGAGTTGACTTTATTGATATCGGGTTCGGATTTCAGTTCCGGGAGTTAGAACAGGTCCGTTATGTCATTTATGACTTGTGTGCAAAGTTTGAGGTCAATCGTAGTTGGTTTGGTATGATTTAGCATTAGTTTTAGAAGTTAGAAGTTCATGCGTTCATCGGGCTTGAATTGGGTGTGATTCGTGATTTTGGTGTTGTTTGATGTGATTTGCATATTTTATTAAGTTCGCATCGTGTTTTAGGACCTATTGTTATATTTGGATAGGGTCTCTGAGGCCTCAAGTGTGTTTCGGATCAAGTTCGGAGTCACTTTGGACTTTGTTGGATTGTTGATATATGTGCTTGTGGTTTCCTCTTTCGCGATCGTGAGGAGAGGGACGCGATCGCGGAGGGTAAGGCTGGCAAGTGGGAATTCTTTCTATGTGATCACGTGGTTTAGGATGCTATCGCGGAGCCTTGAGGGATTTGTGTTACGCAATCACGTGGGAGGAGATGCTTTCGCGAAGAAGGAAGAGGAGGCCTACGATTTCCACGCGTTGTTCATCGCGATCGCGTGAGGATGTACGTGATCGCGTAGGTCAGGGAAATTAATCATCACGTTCGAGACTTGGAGTGTACGTTCTCGTAGAACCATTTTGGCTATTGAAGGTTTTGTTCTTCGCGATCGCATGGAAAATTTCGCGATTGCGTAGTGTAATCACTAGGAAAATTTTCATGTCTTGGATCGGGGTAAGTGTTTTTGACTCGATTTGTTGCTATATCATGATTCTATCTTTGCTTTAGCATTTAAGTAATGACTTAAAGTGAAGAAACAAGGATTTTGGTGGAAAATTTTCAAAAAAAAAAAAATGTGGGTTTGAAGGTAGATTTGAGATCGCAATTGGATTAATTTGGTATGGTTGGACTCGTAGTTGAATGGGTATTCAAATTTTTTTGTAACTTTTATCGGGTTCCGAGATATGGACAATGGTAGGCTAGAAACTCATTTTTTAGCCGTAGTATTGCACTCTAATTATTGCATTTTATGTGTGTTTGAGCTTTAATGATAGTGAAATATACTTATTACGTACTTTATGCCTTGTGAAAAATGATTCTGAGCTATTTAGGCAATTTGGAGCAAAATCGAACAAGTTGGAGCTTTGAAGTCTGAGTAGAAGCCCAAGAAATTAGGTCGGGATCATGTTCGAGGGTCGAGGACCAAGTATGGGTATCAAATATTGAACGCATGAATTCACTCTGAGAAAAATGCACTACCACGCCGAATAGGGTGCTGCAAGGTGCGGCGCGACGCGGCAGTGCAATTGTGGCCTGACAAGAAAAATGCGACCTCTCTGGAAATTGGGCGCGGCTGTGAAACTTTGACAGAGTAATCTCCCAGTTCGGCTAGGAAAGGGTAGTTTCGTCCGAACTTGTTTCTACACGGTATAACTACACCAAAAATACGATTTTGAAGTGACTTTTGAAATACGAAAGATTGGAAAACCAACAAAGGCAAGAAGGCTCAAGAATTTATCAAATATATAACCTGTAATCAGTGCAATACGGGAGTTTGTATCAGAATAAGTAGCTTTGATGTTTTCTTTGTTCTTAAACTTATTTGAGATGTATTACTCCATTGTTATGCAATAATTTTCATTAGGGTGATGACATATACGGTGTTTTGGTAACTTGATTAAGGATTTGATTCTTGATAATTGTTAGAATTAATTGATGGGGTTTTAATTCGTATTGTGGAGTTATTTCTTAATCGAAAGAGGAAAATTATATTGAATTTCTTTACATCTTATGCTCTAGTTTAAATTCGTGATTCACATAGGTATCTAAAGAGCTTCTTGAATTGTTAATCGAACTAGAAAATAGGGAAATATTCGTGAGAAGTTACCCTTTAGATCATAACCATCATTTTATTGTTGCAATTGTGTACTGTGCTTCAATTGGATTAATTACTGAAATAACGTTTAATCGAAAGAGAAACATTAACTTCAAGGGTAATCTAATTATCTGTTGAATTCGCGAGAACCAACAGTATTATAAGGTGAATTAACTCAAGAATTGGTTCCCGAGCCAATTATCTTGCACCTATCTAGTCACATACTCTTATTTCTCACATTGATATTTCTTCATTACTCATCTGCTGTCTTTTCTGATCAAATGTTTCCTGCTTAATTTTTAGTAGTTAATTGTAGTAATAGTCATCAAATCAAGTGTTAATTTCCTAGATAGTAATCAACTGAAGATTATTCGACACTATTTAAATCCAATCCTTGTGGAGACGATAATTAAACTATACTATCTTTTACTAGCGAGCAATAATTTTGTGTTGTATTTTGCGTCGTCACTTGGCCTGGGGTTGACTTTTAATAAAATCAAAACTTTATTATTTGAATTTGTTTCCTACAACATTATTTGTTGATATTGAGTTGTTTGTGACTAGATTGGAGTCGTTTGGAGGCCGATACGCGTGGAAAGGGCTTGTTGGTGTTGTGATTTGCGTAGTTTAGGATAAGTAATACTTCTAAACTTGGATTTGAGGGTATTTAACCCTAAGGACTATGTTGTGTGAAAGATATTGGGGTGACGTACGCGCTTGGTGACGGGCGTGAGTGCGTGCACCGGTTTGTTCATGGTTTGGGGAGGCCATTAGGCTAATACCAAGCTTGTGTTTCTATCATATCAAGTTATTCCTGCGTACCCTCTACTTGTTTGATTATTTGAACTTTGTATCATGTTAAACATCATGTGTAGGCTATGTGCTAACTGCTTGAGACTTGATCGGGATATCTTGTTGTTTCTGAGTTATATACCTTATTTGCATACATGTTCTCAGTCATGATACTATATACATGTATGATATTTCTGTTTCAGTACTTCTTATTTGATTCCTCACATGTTACTGATATCACTTAAAGGTAAAACTATTTTATTGAATATTTGAGAAGTGTTCATCTGAGACTTGAACGGTAAATGAATGAGTTTGGGCCTTAGAGCTGGTATGGTACTAATTTTGAGGTGACTCGTACGCTTGGCCCATATTAGGCTGAGTGTTATTTATTTTAAGGCGAGGCGTGCACTACGCTTCACTATTAGGCTAAGTGATTATAATTAAATCTTGGGCAGGATCTACTACGGAGCCTGACATACCAGCAATGGGCACATGCATAATATTTAATATATGTGCTTGATGATGGGCAGTTATGCCAGGCACCAATACAGTGCTAAGTGTAAATACTATTGATGGATCTACTGTGATACTGTTGATTTACGTGTATACGAGAAATCTAGGCATAGATATGTACTTTCCTCATGCTAACTGGTAAGTAACCTGCTTTATCCGTGTTGGGTTTTAAAATGTTATACTTGAAAGCATGCCTAAATTCCTGAAAAAAGAATGAGTTGTACCTGATATCATTAATTTACTGTTTCTATGTTTATCCTGTATTTTTCAAACTGTTATCGGTTATTGGTATTGGCATTTGGCTGTTGTTCAGAGCTCGCCACTGCTTTCAACCCAAGGTTAGTATTTTTACTTATTGAGAACATTGGGTCGGTTGTACTTATTTTACAATCTACACTTCGTGTGCATATCTAGGTACATCTGGACGCGGTGATTGCTAGAGTGGTGCTAGTACCTGTTAGGAGACTTTGAGGTAGCTGCTATGATGCCCGCAGAACTTGACTCTCCTTCCTTTTATTTTATTTTAGTATTGTTCAATTTTTTCAGACAATTGTACTAGAGTTTCAGACTATGTTGACACTTAGTAGATCATTTACTTGGTGACACCAGGATTTTGGAATTATTGTAGTTGAGTTACGATTACTTCACCAGTTATCTATGAGATTTTTTCCACTGTTGAGCTTCTTGAATCCTGAATCTTGTTTTAATTCAAATATATAGTTGTTAAGTGAGTGTTGGCTTGCCTAGTAATGTGTTAGGCGTCACGATAGATTAGGATTTTGGGTCGTGACAATGACACTATCACTCCACATTAGATTATGATTTACTTATAACTCAAAAGAAAGATGAAAAATCAAAGGAAATTGACCCAATTCTTTATTAAAATATAAAATTAAGTTTGATTAAAAAGTAAAATAAAATAATTAAAGAAACTTTACCTTTCATTAAGCACTCCAAACTAGTATCTTGCAGAGATATGAAAGCGCTAAATAAACGTGTCTAAATATTTTTAAAAAGTACCGATTTTGCAGGAAAACAACCTTGAAAATTATAAGCTTACGACATTAGAGACAAAGAAGAAGCTAATGCTGAAAAGGTACCAGCAGAAGACAAATCGTCATCGAGAAAGTCATATTTAACACACTGACAAAACAAAATTAAAAACCCTGGTTTGAACCTTACTTGAGAAGAAAATAAAAAGGGGAAATCTAGCAGTGAATTGGATAATCGAAATATAAACTCACAATTAAATAAATATAGAGAAATTACCACGATTACTTGTAAGTATCACTAATTACTGATTTATAATATGACATTATAATTAAAATTCACAATATTCTTGACACTATTTACCAAATATCTCTTTTGTTTTTGTGATACAATATATTTTTGAGAATGTCGAAAAAACATGTCTTTTATGCTATTTGTCATAAATATCACTAAATAAATATCATTGTACCCTAATTTCTTTTCATAATCAAAATGCCTATGTTCATTATGTGGGGTCCATCCCATCAATATAGGCATGTAATATAATAATACTTGAGTTATACTTGGTGACCAAGTTTGGAAAGATGTGGCGGAGAATCAAATTGCTAATGTAGAATACTTGAGCCCACAACTTTCTTGCCTTATAAAAGGAGGGCATTCTCTCAATTGTAAGCACACCAAAAAGCAGAGAGAAGTAACAGAAGTTAGAGAGTAATCCACAGATCGTAGTCTATGAGATAAATAGTGAGTGTGAGTAATATTGTTGTGAGGTACTTAAAATAAAGAGTGTTATTTCTTTCGAAGTTATAGTAGTCTCTTGACACTACTAAGTTGTAATATTATAGTGGTAATATTGCTCCACTCGGATATTGTATTTTACCCCGTTAAAAAATTTGGTGTCTTTGTTACTCTCTTGTGTTATTGTTATTTATCATGGATATTATTCGTGAGCAGAATATTATTTTTCCAACAATGTGGTATCAGAGCCATGTCAAATAATAGTTTGTTGTCTTTTCAGTACCCTTGTCTCATAAAAGATAATTATAAGAAATGATGTCTACGCATGAAATCCATTTTTGGCTCCCAGAATGTATAGGAAATCGTAGACAGAGGGTATGCAAATCCCGATAACAAGGAAGCTCTGACTCAAAATAAAAAATATGTCTTGACAAAGACAAGGAAGGAGGATCAACAAGCTTTCACGCTCATCCACCAATATTTGAATGATGTCATGTTTGAGAAGGTAGTAGATTCTATCACCTCAAAGGAAGCTTGAGTGATTTTACAAAATTCTTTCTAAGGAGTTGATAAGGTGAGCAAGGTAAAACTTCAAACTCTAAGGGCTAATTTTGAAGTTTTGAAAATGAAAGAATCTGAATGCATTTCGGATTATTTTTTAAAAGTGAAGGCTATTGTGAATCAACTGAGAAGATACGGGAAGGACATAGAAGATGTCCGTGTGGTAGAAAAGATCTTTCACACTTTAACACCTAAATTGGATTTTGTGATGTGTGCTATTGAGGAGTATAAATATTTAGACTCTATGATGGTGGAGCAATTCGAGGGTTCTTTACAGGCCCACGAAGAAAAGATCAACAATAGACAAGAAGTGCCATTGAAGCAACTTCTTAAAACCCAGACATCCTTCAAGGATTATGGAGGTGAAAAGAGCTATCGATGGAGTGGACGGGGACGAGCCATGGAGGTGATGGAAGAGGAAGAAGTAATGGTAACATCTTCAACGATGAAGTTAAAATCCACCAAACATTCAGAGGTCGTGGTCTTGGACAAAGAGGAGGAAGGGGACGTGGCTACAATCAAGAAAATAATGGACAAAGGTATAAAAAATAAAAAAATTGAGTGTTATAATTGTCATAAATTTAGTCATTACTCTTGGGAATGTCGTAACAATATTTAAGAGAAAGCTAACTTGGTTGAGAACAAGAAAGAAGAATATGAGTCGACATTGTTGTTGGCACTAAAGGAAGAAGATATGGATGATTGTAGATCGTGGTATTTGGACAATGGAGCAAGAAATAATATGTATGGACACAAAGAGAAGTTTGTGGAGATCAATAAGACGGTGAGAGGTAATGTGTCATTTAGAGATACCTCAATGATTCAAATTGAAGGGATATGTACGATTCTGATCTCTTGTAAGATGGTAGTCACAATCTAATTCAAGATGTTTATTATGTGCCAAAATTAAAAAGTAATATTTTGAGTTTGGACCAACTTCTTGAAAAGGAATATGACATCCACATGAAAAATATGCATCTTTGGCTTAGAGATTCAAGTGGAATTCTAATTGCTAAAGTTCATATGGCAAAGAATATATTATTTTCTCTGAATTTTAAAACAATTGATGCAAAGTGCTTGAATGCTAAGGTGCAAGATGAATCATGGTGTTGGCACATGCGATTTAGACACTTGAATTTTGAAGCGCTCAAATAAATGAGAGAAAATAACATGGTGCATGGGATACCATCAATCAACCATCCCAATCAATTGTGTGAATCTTGTCTTCTTGGAAAACATGCAAGGAGAAGTTTTCCAAAGGAGGCCATATCAAGATCAACCATACGGATCCAGCTTATTCACACTAATGTGTGTGGGACAATCAATCCACATTCCTTTGGTAATAGTAAATACTTTATGCTTTTCATTGATGACTTTAGCATAAAGACTTGAGTTTATTTCTTAAACCAAAAATCTGAAGCTTTTGTTGCTTTTAAAATTTTTAAATTACTTGTGGAGAAATAAAGTGGCTATGCAATAAAAGCTTTAAGGTCTGACAGAGGACGCGAATTCACTTCAAAAGAATTTAATGACTTCTTCCAGTCACATGGAATTCGTCGCCCTCTAATGGTACCTTATTCACCCCAACAAAATAGAGTTGCAGAGAGAAAGAACCGAACGATTCTAAATATGGATAGATGTATGTTGAAAGCTAAAAGTATGCCCAAGTAATTTTGGGTCGAAGTTCTTTCTTGTGCAGTTTATTTAAACAACTGGTCTCCAACAAGAAATATCAGAGATCAAACTCTCAAGAAGCATGGAGCGGAAGAAAGCCAAGTGTTAAGCACTTGAGAATCTTTGGGAGCATAGCCTATGCTCATGTACCATAGCAAGGGAGAACAAAGCTTGATGATCGAAGTGTTAAGCATATGTTTGTGGGCTATGATACAAGTTCAAAAGACTACAAGTTATATAACCCAAGTAGCAGCAAAGTGGTGATAAGTCACGATATTGAATTTGATGAAGAATTGACATGGAATTGGTAAACTCAGGAAGAAACTTCATATGATTGTCTTCCATACTTTGGTGATGAAGAAGAATCAAAGACCGTCGAACCTGTGCAGGATAAAAATCCACCTCTTTCTCCAACCAATGTTACATCTCCTTCTTCTCAAGAAAGTTCAAATGAACAGCCGCAAATGATGATGAGTATTCAAGAACTCTACGAGGATACAAACGAAGTTACTAATTTTGATTTTTTATGTTGTCTTTGCTGATAGTGAATCAATGAACTTTGATGAAGCTGTTACATACAAAAGGAGGAGACAAGCCATAGAGGAGCAGATCGAGTCAATTGAGAGGAACAACACTTGGGAGTTAACACTCTTCCCAAGGGACAACGAGAAATTGGAGTGAAATGGGTACAAAGAAGAATGCTGATGGAGAAGTAGATAGATACAAAACATGACTTGTGGCTAAAGGCTACAAGCAAAGGCACGCATTGACTATGAAGAATTCTATACACCTGTTGCCCGCATGGAGACAATTCATTTTGATCTCGTTAGCGGTATAAATGAACTGGACGATCCATCAACTAGATGTCAAGTCAGCCTTCCTGAATGGCTATCTTGAAGAAGAAGTCTATGCTGAACATCCACTGGGATTTTTGGTCAAAAACCATGAAGATAAAGTGTTGCGGTTAAACAAAACTTTATATGGATTGAAGCAAGCCCGCGAGCATGGAGTAGTTGCATCAACAAGTATTTTCAAGATAATGGGATTACTCGTTGTCTCATGAATATACTCTTTACCTTAAAGTTCATATTAATGGAGATATGTTTCTAGTTTATCTTTATGTTGATGATCTTATTTTTACAGGTAATAACCCAAATTTGTTTGAAGCTTTTAAGAAAGATATGTCACGTGAGTTCGAGATGACAGACATAGGGCTCATGTCATACTACTTGGTCCTAGAAGTGAGTAGATGGAGGATGGAATTTTTATCTCTCAAGAAAGATGCAAAAGAGATATTGAAGAAGTTCAACATGCTCAGTTGTAACCCCGTGAACACACCAATGGAGAGTGGTACAAATTGTCCAAGTTTGATAAAGGAGAAAAAGTGGATCCCACATTTTTCAAAAGTCTTGTGGGAAACTTGAGGTACTTGAATTGTACCAGGCCAGATATACTCTTTGCAGAGTGAGTGGTAAGTCGCTTCATGGAAGCTCCTAACTCCACTCACTTGAAAGTCGCTAGAAGAATTCTTCGTTACCTAAAAGGTAAGATTGATTTTGGGCTATTTTACTCTTCTTTTAGTGATTTCAACCTTATAGGATTTTGTGATAGTGATTATGCGGGAGATATTGATGATTGAAAAATCACAAGTGTTTTTGTATTTTTGTTGGGTGATTATGTTATTTCTTGGAGTTAAAACAAACAATCAATTGTCACTCTCTCGACTTGTGAAGCTGAATATGTAGCAGCAACATCCTGTATATGTCATGCTATTTGGCTGAGAAGATTATTGAAAGAGCTCAATTTATAACAAATTGAAGCTATAGGTATTTGTATTGAGAACAAATCCGCACAAGCACTCACGAAGAATCCCGTGTATCATGATTGAAGCAAGAATATAGATACAAGGTATCACTTTATCAAAGAATGCATTGCTAAGAAGGAAGTCGAGCTCAAATATGTGAAGTCTCATGATCAAGCTGCGGATATCTTTACAAAGCCTCTCAAGTTTGACGATTTTCAGTATTTGAGATCAAGACTTGAAATTTAAAAGAAAAATTAAAATTATGGGAGAGATTGTGGGGTCCATCCTTTCAATATAGGCATGTGCCTATATAATAATACTTGGCTGAAATTTATACTTGGTGACCAAATTTGGAAAGATGTTGAGGAGAATCAAATTGCTCCTGCAGAATACTTTGAGCCCACGGCTCTTTTGCCTTATAAAATGAGGGCATTCTCTCAATTGTAAACACACCAAAAAGTAGAGACAAGTAACAGAAGTTATAGAGAAGTAATCCACAGATCGTAGTTTGTGAGATAAATAGTGAGTGTGAGTAATATTGTTGTACGGTATTTCAAATAAAGAGTGTTATTTCTTACAAATTTATAGTAGTCTCTTGACACTACTAAGTTGTAATATTATAGTGGTAATATTGCTCCACTCGGATATTGTATTTTACCCCGTTAAAAAATGTGGTATCTTTGTTACTCCCTTGTGTTATTGTTAGTTATCATGGATATTATTCGTGGCAGGATATTATTTTTCCAACAAATTAAACATAGCAAAATTATATACCAACGTTAAGTATAATATTTACGCTTAATTAGCTAGTTTCGTTGATTTATCACCAGATTCATGAATTATAGGTTGAGCTTATTGCTTCGTTTAACATTTCTTAGCCAATGGACCCAGGGACTTGTGCAATCCTTTGGACATTTATCTAGGGGAAAATGATATTGTATAGTCATTTTTAAAATAATAGTCAAACAAATGTATATGTTTTATGTATTTTTTGTATAAATATATATTTTGTATATACAAAAACTATATAAATTTTATATTTCTTTTGACTACTGAATGTAAATAGTTTTTGGCACGGTCTAAAAGTGAGAAAAGCCATTTCTTAGCCCAATGGACCCTGGGACTTGGTACAATAATATCTAAGGATCGATGAAAGCCTATAACCATGTACCAACCTTGAATTCATTAGTCCTACCATGTCCCAATAGGACTAACCTAACCTTTGGCAATGTTATAGAAGACGAGACTCACGAAAAAGATTTTTGAACCGATATGACGTTTGAATTATGACGACTCAAATGATGTCTAAAATGAATAAGGTTACTTGATGAGCCGTTTTAGAAAAATCCAGAAAATCAGGCGGAAGATATTAAAAAATGTGTCAAATTTTGAACTTTTATTCCTTCGTAAACTAGAAAAAGGAAAACCAAGCCAGTTTTAGAAGAAAAACTAGATCCTTAAATATTTCGAGGCTGTATAATTAGATTAGATATAGACACTATCTTAAAGAAGAGTTAAGGCATACGCATAACATTTCTCTCTGGTTACCCTAAAACTTGGATAACAATTAAACTTATATTGTGGTTTTAAGGATATGTGATTTCACTCAACACTAATTGATAAATATGAAGATAAATGACAGAATTGATTTATAAGTAAAGCAAACCAGTTGTTTAGACAGAAATTCAGCCCTTGAGTCGAAGTACTCTCGAACTGATAAGTGCAAGAACAATAGGAAAATAGAGTAAACTGATGAACAATAATGTAAGCGAGAAAGAAAGAATTGTATTGTTTTAATCTCTGTGAACAATGATCTCTTGCAAATGATTATAATTCCCCTTTATATAGTAGAGGAATTCTACTTATGGTATAACTCTAATTACAAAAGGAAATCACATAATTAGCTAATCAACCGCTTTTGATTTGATCCGTTCCAAAATTTACGCTGTGATCCTCGACCAGTAACGGATATCTCGCTCTTTTATTATTAGGCCATCTTGGATATCACTCGGTGCCTATCTCTCTTGGCTTCGATTGTTACCGACCTCGATCTCGAAAGAGACTTCGATCTTGAACTCGATGCCTCAGCGTCGTGATTTAGTCGAAACCGACCTTCGATGCAACACTCCTGGTCTCGATCAGATATTAAAATCGGGTGGCCCAGATTCAACCGTATACAGATAGTCCCCTCGTTTCTTGGAGTGTTATGACAAGAAACGAATTGAGCCTTCGATTTTATTTTTTTGGACCTCGACAACCTGTGACATCATCCCCGTGACGTAAGCGACGGAAGTGACCGTAACGTCCCGTCGGTACATTTCCCAAAATCATTAATGAGCGTTAGTTGGTGGTCGGCCACTAGTTCTGTTGAACCGTCATCGTAAATCCATAAATATGCGTTCTCCTCATTGAATCAAACTTTACTTTCACTTTCTTCTAACCTTCTAAGTTTTTACCTCTCTCAAGTTCTTCTCTTCTATTAATCTTCAGGTTTCACCGCCAGTCTTCAAAAACCAAATCTTACTACCTTCTTCTTTCCTCAACTCATAAAGATGGCGAAAATATCTAAAACCGTTCCTCAAAAGGACAAAGCTTCTTCTTCACGTCCAGTCGGTGACAAAATGTCGGTGGATCCACTCCTTGAGGAGTGTGTTCATGGCTCGTGTATCCTTAAATCCAATTTTAAGACCGAGAAACCTTCCTCGGTCCTTGATCAACGCGTGCATGTGTTGAGGTGCATTTTCTCCATAACTATGGGGGTACCTCGAGCAGATCAAGAGGGATTGCAATTGGGGGGGATAAATTGGTAGTGATTCCATCCTTCGAAGAAAGCATTACTACCCACATGGAACGGTATCTGAGTGTTTACACCTACTCTTTCACGCTGGGCCCTCTCGACTCGGTCATCAATGACTTCTGTCGCCAATACCTGGTGACCTTAGGCCAAATCCATCCTTCCTTTTGGCGAATAGTCATCATGCTCCGATTCTTTACGAGCAAAGCCGGGGGGATACTATTCACCCTCGACCACCTCATCGGGTTATACAGTCCCCGTATCTATCGAGGGTTGATCAAACTCCAGCGTCGGGAAACCAAGGTGTTGTTCTCGAGCGTCGACGAGGACAAAGATTGAGGCGTGATGGGTAGGTTTGTTTGGGTGAAGACCTCATGTCACGACCCAAACTAGAGGATCATGACCAGCACCCGGGCCATACTTGCTGAGCACCAACGTACATTTTATCTAACATTCATTATCATCTTTAAGGGCCGACGCGATCAATATAAACGGTAGATATGAATCATGAACAATCAACAATGAAAGATAATGGCATGAACTACATCACATAGGATGACAAGACTACTAAGAAACTACATATAAGGTACGAGCTACAACGCTGCCATGAAAGACTATACAACAAAAATTGGTCAACCAGGCATACCAACTATACATGAGTCGACACCTGTGTATCAGCCTCTAAAGGAGCATAAGTGATACAACATTTCCATAACAGGGCCCCGACATACCCATAATATCTATAACAAAAATGCATACCAAGACCACGACAAGTCCGGAGAAAGGATCATGCCAATAACCGCTGAACTGGGAAGCCTATGTGGTGGGGGAGCTGCGTCTACCTGTCTATCAGGACCTGCATCATGACATACAACGTCCACAAATATAAAGGACATCAGTACGAATAAAGTACTGAGTATGTAAGGCAGGAAAGCATAAGTAAGAACAGTAATGTAAACAGGGATAAAATATATACAACCTCTAACATCTGGGCACCTCTGAGGGCTACTGACATGACATGCGTGATACATACACACACACACACACACACACACATATATATATATATATATATACATAAACTTTTAAAACATACGCCTCTGTGGGAACCATTATCATCATATCGTACCCGGTCGTAATAGGCTCGGTAAAACGTACCCGGCCACGTGGAGCTCGGTAAAATCTAACTGATAAGTGGTTGCACAATAGGTGTCGTACCCGGACGACTATAGCACGGCTCGGTAGGGTAAAATGGATACATATATATATATATATATATATATATATATATATATATATATATATATATATATATATATATAATGCAAGTAGGACTCATTGGAACCATATTCTGAACCTTTCGGAGTGACGTAAGGTCGATATTCTACGTATACATTATTAGGACTAACTGATAACATAAGAATAAGATAAAGCAACCTCAACATCAATTGTTCCATAAGAATGGAAACAATGTAAGTACTGCTTGCTTCTAAGAGTAGAGTATCTTTAGAAGCTCATTCATTGCATTATGTACAATCAGAGTCGTGCAAAAGAAGGAAAGGGATATACTCACATAACTTGTATATATACTACCCAACAACCTCAAGCTATACAAATGTCACGACTCCTTAATCTACAATAAGAGAAATGACACTATCGTTATCGTTTAAGCGTCGTAACTATTATGTATCGACTATAACATATTTTACGATAAAACGGACAACAACTCCCCCTATATATATATGACTTCACACAATTTAAAACAATCACCAAACAACCCAAAAAACATTAATAATAATCATATTGAACCTCCCAAAATAGTCCACATAACCTAATCACTTCATACATAAAACGACCACCGTAGTAGTGTCGAACAACCCAGAAATGTTACGATGAACGACCAGCCAACCACCCTAAATATATATGGTATTTCTCCACACCCTTAGTCCTCCAAAACTTTACAAAACAGTAGTAAAACACGAAGCCCAACAGCAACACAAAACAGTCCACAAAACAATCCGCTACAAGTGAATAATTCGAACTCACGGCTTCCGATTACCGCCCCGTGAGTTCTTACAAGTATAGAACAAATTACCATGAACTTACAGCAGAAAAAATTGATGAAAGATATCAGCAAACTCACCTTAATTGTTGGATAATTAAGCCCTTATGTTGGTTCTTCAAACTCTAGGTTTTACCCCCAATTAAAACTTGAAAGAGAGAGAAAATCATTTAGGGTTTGTGGATAATTTTTAGAAGGAAGCTTGCAGGGGTTTAGGTCTAGTTATTTGTGATATACAATGATTTTATATTTCACAAGATAAGACTTTAAATGGGATCTTTGGCCGACCCGAAATTGCCTATTTTTGGGCTCTCATTTAACCAAGTAGGTGACACACCTACTTGTCACCTAGCAGCCAGTGCAGGCTCACAACAATGCCTATATCTCTCTACTCTGCTATCATATTGATAAACAGTTTATTGCGTTGGAAACTAGACTCATATATCTTAAATTTGGTGGGTAGATCACCCTGTAAGTTCAAGTAAATTGGGATAAAATCTTAGTAACATTTGACCTAAAGTTTAAATAAAATTATGAACATATGTTGCGACACTTTTTGTCGACTTTTGTTTCATAACTCGTTTGACTGCAAGACTTATGATATGGATATTATATGATTAAAATACCTTAAAACAAAACCTTCTGAGAATATTAAGCACCCCTAGGTTTACCCAAAAATACGGGTTACAACATCCTTGATTCGTTTAACTTCTAATACTTGTTAATCACCCTTATACACTCTTGTATCATTTAAAACTAATAGAATTAACTTCTTATCATCTCAAAGATAATCTCTTCTCAGATTTACATTGACTAACTTATGGCCTGAACCAACATACGTGATTATGGGTTGTAACACCTTCCCTCCTTTAGGAACATTCGTCCTCGAATGTAAGGGTTTTTGGGGAGCCTAACTCATCGTGGATTACAACAAAAAATTTCGGCCGAGTTTCCCCTATAAAATGGATACTAGCCAAACTTGCAAGCAGTTAAACCCAACGTATAGTCTCACAAGGCTATATCAATCATTATGGATATGAACATTATCTATATATTACCATTTTGTATTAAGGAAGAGTATTCTCAAGCTACTACTTACCTAATAGAGCCATTTCACCTTCTAATGCGTCCTGCGTCCCCCCGGGATCCTCGTTATCTTGAATCTGGAACAAGTAAGGATATTTATAATTCATCCCCTCTTCTGCTTCCCATGTAATGTCTTCCCTGTTCTTGTTCCTCCACAATACTTTGACGGAAGCTAGATACTTTGTTCTCAGCTTGCGGACTTGTCGGTCTAATATAGCGACTGGCACTTCTTCATATGAAAGATCCTTTGTAACTTGTACATCTTTGATAGGGACGACCCGAGAAGGGTCTCCAATACATTTCCTCAACATAGATACATGGAATACCAGGTGGACAAATTCCAATTCAGATGGAAATTCTAACTCATAAGCAACCTGTCCAATTCGTCGAAGAATTTTGTACAGACCGATATACCGCGGACTCAGCTTACCCTTCTTCCTAAAACGCATAACACCTTTCATCGGCGAGATCCTCAGAAAAACCCAATCACCAACCTCAAACTCCAGATCACGACGTCGAACATCAGAATAAGACTTTTGCCTGCTTTGCACCGTCCCCATCCGCTCTTGTATCAGTTTTACCTTCTCAATGGCTTGGTGAATCAAATCTGGCCCATATAGTTCTGTTTCACCGACTTCAAACCATCCAAGTGGTGATCTACATCTCCTCCCGTATAGTGCCTCGTACGAGGCCATTTTAATACTGGAATGGTAGCTATTATTGTAGGAAAATTCTATGAGTGGAAGATGGTCATCCCAATTCCCTTTGAATTCCAGAACACATGCTCGTAGCATATCTTCAAGTGTCTGAATGGTACGTTCAGCCTGTCCGTCAGTTTGTGGATGGAATGCAGTGCTGAGATTCACTTGTGTTCCTAAACCTTTCTGAAAAGACCTCCAAAAGTTATCCGCAAATTGTGCTCCTCGGTCTGATATAATAGATACCGGCACACCATGAAGCCTAACAATCTCCTTGATATACAACTTCGCATAATCTTCAGCTGTGTAAGTTGTCTTAACTGGTAGAAAATGGGCACATTTTTTAAGTCGATCAACTATCACCCATATGGATTCAAACTTATGATAGGAGCGAGGTAATCCAATAATGAAGTCCATATTAATCACCTCCCATTTCAAGGTCGGAATCTCTATATTCAGAAGTAATCCATTGGGTTTCTGATGTTCGATTTTTACTTGTTGACTATTAGGACACTGGGCTACAAATTCTGCAATAGACTTCTTGATGTTATCCCACCAATACTGCTCCTTAACATCATGATACATCTTTGTCGAGCCGCGATGGATGGAATATCGGCATTGATGAATCTCAATCATAATATTCTCTCTCAACCCTGCCACATCAGGCACACATAATCGGCCCTGGTACCTCAGTGCCCCATCTGCTCCGATCTCAAAAGCCGTAATTTTACACTGTTGAATACTCTCTCTCAATCGTACTAAGGTAGGATCTTCATATTGTCGTGCTTTTACCTCGGCTACCAAAGATGATTCTAATGTATTCTGTACAGTAACCCCTCTGTCATCAGAGTCTAACAATCTAATTATCATATTGGCTAGCTGATGAAGCTCTTTAGTCAACCCCTATCTACCTGCCTCAATGTATACTAAGCTTCCCATTGACTTACGACTGAGAGCGTCTGCCACAACATTGGCTTTACCGGGATGGTACAATATCTCGACATCATAATCTTTCAGTAATTCAAGCCACCTACGCAGCCTCAAATTAAACTCCTTCTGCTTGAAGATGTATTGTAAACTCTTGTGATTTGTGTAGATGTCAACATGGACGCCGTATAAGTAGTGCCGCCATATCTTCAAAGCATATATTCTTGCAGCCAATTCCAAATCATGGGTCGGGTAATTCTTTTCATGCTTCTTCAATTGTCTTGATGCATAAGCAATCACCTTTACATGTTGCATCAATACGCACCCCAAACCTATACCTGAGGCATCACAATATACCACATAACCTTTTGTTCTTTCTGGGAGAGTGAGCACTGGCGCAAATGTCAATCGATTCTTTAACTCCTGAAAACTTCGTTCACAAGTGTCAGACCACTGGAACTTAGTAGCTTTCTGTGTTAACTTAGTCAATGGTGCTGATATAGAGGAAAACCCTTCTACAAATCGCCTNTAGTTCAGCCAGAATTTCCATTTGGAGAGCTTAGCAAATAAAATCCTGAAGCATCTGTAATACTATCCGCAAGTGGCCCGCATGTTCCGCCTCAGAACGAGAATACACCAAAATGTCATCAATGAATACGATCACGAACACATCAAGATGCCTGAATACAGTATTCATGAGATCCATAAAATCTGCTGGGGCATTTGTTAGCTCGAACGACATCACCAAGAACTCAAAGTGCCCATATCTTTTCCGAAAGGCCGTCTTTGGAATATCCTTCTCCTTAACCCTCACCTGATGATACCCTGAACGTAAGTCAATCTTGAAGAAATACTTGACACCCTAAAGTTGGTCAAACAGGTTGTCAATCCTTGGAAGTGGGTACTTTTTCTTTATAGTAAACTTATTCAACTGTCAGTAATTAATACACATCCTTAACGACCCATCTTTCTTCCGCACGAACAGGATTGGCGCACCCCAAGGTGAAGTGCTAGGCCTAATAAAGCCTTTATCCATCAAGTCCTTCAACTGCGCCTTCAACTTTTGCAACTCTGCCGGGGCCATCCTGTATGGAGGAATAGATATGGGTTGAGTGTTAGGCAACACATCAATGCTAAACTCAATCTCCCTTTCAGGAGGAAGGCCTGAGAGTTCATCTGGAAAAACATCTGGAAATTCACTGACCACGGGGATGGATTGTAGAGTAGGCGGCTTCGCCTCCGCATCCCTAACGCGAACGAGATGATAAATGTAACCTTTTGATATCATCTTCCTTTCCTTAAGATAGGAAATAAACCTACCTTTCGGCGTAGCAATGTTCCCTTTCCATTTGATGACGGGTTTATCAGGAAATTGAAACCTAACCATCTTCGTACGACAATCAACATTTGCATAGCGTGAGGCCAACCAGTCCATTCCCATTATCACGTCGAAATCAACCATTTCTAATTCAAATAAATTCGTCGAGGTTTGAAGACTACAAATCATCACTGTGCAACCTCTATATACCCTTCTATCAATCACAGAATCTCCTATAGGAGTAGATACTTCAAGTGGTTTACTAATTCAGGTTCAACGCCAAACTTATTGGCCACAAAGGGTGTAACATATGATAATGTAGATCCCGGATCAATCAACGCATACAAATCGTAAGAAAACACAGACAATATACCTGTAACAACATCCTGAGATGACTCGAGATCACGTCGGCCTACTAGGGTGTAGGTTCAATTTTGAGCACCACTCAAACTCGGCACTGCACCTCTACCTCTACCACGACCAGTCGACTGCTGAAAACCCTGTGCTGGAGGTCGAACTGATGAGGAAGAACCAGACACAGATCCAGTTGGCTGATCCATACCACCACCTTCTCTATTAGGACAATCCCACTTCATATGGCCAGGCTTTCCGCAAGAGTAGCACGCATCAAAACCTCGACGGCACAGTCCAAAGTGGGCCTTGCCACACTGATCACAACGGGGTGTTGGGAGTCTCGGCTGACTAGTATCCCTATAATATTGCGAGCCTGATGCCCGCGAACTCTGACCTGGACCAGAATAGGTAAATCGATCATACTGAGGCCTCTGAAACTGTGGAGGAGCACTAGCTACAGGTGGCGCTGAACTCCTCAAAAATTGGGGCCTAACACTACCTCTGAAGTCATGAGAATACCCTACAAACCTCGCCCTCTTATGCTGGCCCCTATCCTGCTCCCTATCTGCCATTTGCTGGCGCTTACGATCCTTTAGGGTCTGAGCATAAGCCTGAATACGGGAAATATCCATGCCCTCCACCAAGGAGGCTGTCGTGCACTCATTTATCAGATGTGGTCCCAACCCGTTCACGAACATATGCACCTTATTACTCATCTCGACCACCATATGAGGAGCATACCTTGCTAAAGAATCAAACTGCATACTATAATTTTTACACTCATATTACCTTGTCTAAGGTTCAAGAACTTATCAACTCTAGCTCGTCGTATCTCAACTGGAAAATAGTGACGAAGAAAGGCCTCAGAAAATTCCTTCCACATAGCTGGAGGGGCGTTCAGACCCCTGGATCTCTCCCAACTATCATACCAGAAAATCACTAAATCCCGTCACCGATAAGAAGCCAAATCTACTCCCTATGTATATGTAGCATGCATAACCCGCAATGTACGATGAACCTGGTCAATAAAAGTCTGGGGGTCCTCCTTGGGGTCTGATCCGGTAACCATTGGAGGGTCTAGTTTAATAAAGTCATGAACTCTTGTACTATCCGGTTTATCAATAGCACCGATATTCTACCTCTGAGCCTGAGCAGCTACCAAGCTAGTCAATAACTGCATCACACTCCACATATCCTGGTCTGTTGGGCCAGACGGAGGAACTAGTGGTGCAGGGTTCCTCCTAATATCCTCTGGATGAGACGGAGTAGATGAGGTATGAAACGACATCTCACTCTGAGCCTCACTTTGGCCTGCCCTGTCTTGAGGCAACTGACGGGTACCCTCTCCCGCAGCTATATCAAGCCGTCTACTAATCGCTTGCTTCCTAGTCGAAGGCATCACTAAAAGAAAACAAGGTTAATATTAGATACGAACACTAAAGACTTAACTCTATGCACGATCTAGATTCTGGAAGAAGGTAACAACCCTAGATGTCATGTAGTCTCCTGATTATAAATGTGGCGTGCTACATATCCATAATCAAGACTCTACTAGACACGGCTCATAGACAACCCCTAGGACAGACTTGCTCTGATACTAAGTTTGCCACGACCCAAACTGAAGGATCATGACCAGCACCAACGTACATTTTATCTAACCTTCTTTATTATCTTTAAGGGTCGACGAGATCAATATAAATAGTAGATATGGATCATGAACAATAAACAATGAAAGATAATGGAATGAACATACATCACATGGGATGACAAGACTACTAAGAAACTACATATAAGGTACGAGCTACAACGCTGCCATGAAAGACTATACAACAAAAATTAGCCAACAAGGCATACCAACTATACATGAGTCAACGCTTGTCTATGAGCCTCTAAAAGAGCATAAGTGATACAACATTACCGGAACAGGGCCCCGACATACCCATAATATTTATAACAAAAAAGCATACCAAGACCACGACAAGTCCAGAGAAAGGATCATGCCAATAACCGCTGAACTAGGAAGCCTACTGTGGTGAGGGAGTTGCGTCTACCTGTTTATCATGACCTGCAGCACGACATGCAGCATCCACAAATAAAAAGGATGTCAGTACGAATAAAGTACTGAGTATGTAAGGCAGGAAAACATAAGTAAGAACAGTAATGTAAACAGGGATATAGTATATACAACCTCTAACATCTGGGTACCTCTGAGGGCTACTGACATAAAATGCGTGATACATACATATATATATATATATATATATATATATATATATATATATATATATACACATAAACTTTTAAAACACACGCCTCTGTGGGCAACATCATCATCATATCGTACCCGGTCGTAATAGGCTCGGTAAAATGTACCCTGCCACGTGGAGCTCGGTAAAACCCAACTGTGGTTGAACTATAGGTGCCGTACCCGGCGACTATAGCGTGGCTCGGTAGAGTAAAATGGATACATACATACATATATATATACATACATATATATATATATATATACATACATATATATATATATATATACATACATATATATATATATATATATATATATATATATATATATATATATATGTATATATATATATATATATATATATATATATATATATATATATATACATATATATATATATATATATATACATACATATATATATATATATACATACATATATATATATATATATATAATGCATGTAGGACTCCGTACACGTTATTAGGACTAACTCTTCATCAAGAATCTTATAAGAATCAGGAAATACCAACAACATTGATAACATAAGAATAAGAGAAGCAACCTCAACATCAATTGTTCCATAAGAAGGGAAACAATGTAAGTACTGCTAGCTTCTAAGATTAGAGTATCTTTGGAAGCTCGTTCTTTGCATTATGTACAATCAGAGTCGTGAAAAAGAAGGAAAGGAATAGCCTCACATACCTTGTATAAATACTTCCCAACCTCAACCTATGCCAATTCCACGACTCCTTAATCTACAATAAGAGAAACGACATTATCGTTATCGTTTAAGCGTCGTAACTATTATATATCGATCATAACATATTTTACGATGAAACAGACATCACCTCCCCTATATATATATGACTTCAAACAAGTCAAAACAATCACCATAAAACCCAAACAACATCAATAATAATCATATTGAGCCTCCCAAAACAGTCTACATAACCTAATAACTTCATATAAGACGACCACTCGTAGTAGTGTCGAAAGACCCGAAAATGTTACGAAGAATGACCAGCCCACCACCCTATATATATATGGTGTTTATCCACACCCTTAATCCTCCAAATCTTCACACAATAGTAGTAAAACATGCAGCCCAACAGCAACACAAAACAGTCCGCTACAAGTGAATAATTCGAACTCACGGCTTCCGATCACCGTCCCGTGAGTTCTTACAAGTATAGAACGAATTAATATGAACTTACAGCAGAAAAAATTGATGAAAGATATAATTAAAATCACCTTACTTGTTGGATAAATCAGCCCTTATGTTGGTTCTTCAAACTCTAGGTTTTACCCCCAATTAAAACTTAAAAGAGAGAGAAAATCAATTAGGGTTTGTGGATAGTTTTTGGGAGGAGGCTTACAGGGGTTTAGGTATGGTTATTTGTGATATACAATGAGGTTTATATTTCAGGAGATAAGACTTTAAATGGGCTCTTTGGCCTACCCGAAATTGCCTATTTTTGGGCTCTCATTTAATCAAGTAGGTGACACACCTACTTGTCACCTAACAGTCAGTGCAGGCTCGCAACAATGCCTATATCTCTCTACTGCGATGTTGTATTGATAAACGGTTTAATGCTTTGGAAACTAGACTCATAGATCTTCCATTTGGTGGATAGATCACCCCGTAATTCCAAGTAAATTTGGAGAACAACTTAGTAACATTTGACCTAAAGTTTAACTAAAATTATGAACATAAGGTGCGACACTTTTTGTCGACTTTTGTTTCATAACTCGTTTGACATCAAGACTTATGATACGGATATTATATGATTCAAATACCTTAAAACAAAATGATTACGGGTTACAACATCTTTGATTCGTTTAACTTCTAATACTTGTTAATCACCCTTATACACTCTTGTATCATTTAAGACCAATATGATTAACTTCTTATCATCTCAAAGATAATATCTTCTCATATTTACGTCGACTAACTTATGACATGAACCAACGTACATGAATATGGGTTGTAACACCTCCGACCTCATTCATGGCAGAGAAGATGCCATTTCGTGAGAAATGGAACACAAAGCATAAGTACGTTTCCACTGTTAATTTTCATGCATTATTTTTTTCCTCTGCTCTATTAATGCATTCTTTCATCTTGCAGGGGCCGTTTCCCCGATCTTGAGAGCTGGGTCCAAAAACTAGCCTCGACCTCTGGCAAAAGGCCTATGGGAGGCAAAGAACCATGGTAAGCTTCCATTATATATATATATATATGATGGTATGATAATATCTTTTTATACTTATCTAATTCCCTTGTGTGTAGGCCTGAGCAAGGATGTGACCCTGAGGCCTCCGTTTGGTGAGGAGGAGGCTTCGGCTCCGGTTCCAAAATTGGCAAAGGATAATAAGAGAAAAAGGGCCTCGAACTCCAAGGAACCAAATCCCAAGAAGACGAAGAGCTCGATTAGAAAATCAAGGTTAGATGTTGCTGCCCTCCCTCCCCATGTAGTTCAGGAGCTAAAGGAGGAAGAAGAAGATGATGAAGACGGTGGCTCGGTGCTTGTGACCGGAGCAAGAAAAACCATCAAGGCGTCCAAGGCTGCTGAATCAGTGGTGGTTGGGTAGGCTCTGCCTTATGCTGAGGAGGCCATGGAGAAGGATTCAGGCAAAGTCCCCGAATCTCCTGAGGCTTCTTCTCGTCTAACGGCAAGCATATGCGAGGGGGCTAGTCCCGAAACCCCTCGAGCTGAAAAGAGAGCCCCAAGTGACTCACTTGGGGCAGTGACAGCAGGTCATTCGCCAACCCTTCCTGCCTTTTTCAAAGAGGCGATACGGGATGCTCAAGCTTTGAGGACCCCTGAAGTAGGCGGAGTCCCCGGTAGGGAGGATCCCTTTCGAGATTGATTTACCAGGGTCGAGGATGCTTCCAACCTGAATGACGCATACATCTTCTTCGAAGAGGCCCAACGACTCCTGAACCAGGTAAGTTTTAGTTCTTTTGTTGATGTAGCATTCTTTTGTTTTTTGTCTAACTCATTTCCTTTTCTATACATGCTTTTTCCAAGTCCCGGGCCGAATTGAGCCAGTACGAGGCCGACCTTCAGAGGCTTTCAGAGGAGAGGAATGCCCTAAAACTCCGCTGTGGGCAAAAGGATGAGGATATTAAGGACCTTCGAGCAGAACTGACTAAGTCTCACAACGAGCATACCGACTTTATCGAGCAGGTAATGACACTCTTAAAATCTCATGGGCTTGATTCGGGAACGAAGGCTAACATTTCAATATCAGAGCTGTAGCAAGAGATTGAGAGGATCGAGTTGTTCTAAGAGGAGGTCGACCAAGTGAATGTGGAGTCCTACAGGGGAAGAAAGGCATGGACTGCCTTGTTGTTGAGAAAGAGACTGCCCTAGACCGGTTGTTATCAGTCGAAGCCCAACTTCGAGGTATGAAGGAAAAGATCTTGGCTCAGGCAAAGAAGATAGAAGAGCTCGAAGGTTAGTTGGCATCTGAGCTTGCAAAGGCCCAAGCTGAAGCCGAATAAGCAAAAGCCGAGGCTGATAAGATGGTGCCGATTTATCGGGCCGATGCTGAAGCCGCTCAAGTTCAAGTGAGGGAGGCTTCCGATACTGCTCAAACTCGAGAACATTGGATTGCCGAACTTGCTAAATGCCAATCTCGGAAGGAGACCCTCGAGGAGATCCACGCCTGAGGCTTCGATCTTACTGAAGAGATAGCAAAGGCAAAAGAGCACGAAGCCAATGCTATAATATTGGCCTCTTCTGATGACGACAACGATGATAACAATGATGGCAGCAAGAGTGGGTCCGAGGATGGTGAGGAGCCCGAGGAAGAAGCTTCCCCCTAGAAAGCTAGGGTTTTTGTATTTTTTCTTTTTTATTTCTTTTGTGTAGGACCCTGATTGGCCCCTTGTAAATATCTTTGAGTATATAAAATATTTCCTTTTTGAAATTTGTCTCAATTTTTTGATTCGTGAAAATTCCGATTCGCTTTATGCCTTGTGAAAATTTTGATATACTTCATTCCTTGTGAGGATTTTATAGTCGAGTGAGTACTTGCATGAACTCAAAGTAGGAAAATCTTAGGTTTTAGTTGAGTGAGGATGAAATATCAAGCTCACAAAATATAATGGCCCTTAGGCATTTGAATCGGGCCGATGTGGCCTCAGAAAAGTGGTTTTTTCCCTTTTCGTCTTAAAAAGTTTAATCATATAAAAATTTGCTATGCCTTAGCACGAAGTAAGTCTATACCCGTTGGGTTTTTTTGGGGTTTAATGTTATCGAAAACCTTTGCTTTTTTGTGCCTTAGCATAATTTTGTTTAGTACTAAATTGTTCGAAGGTTTGAACAGTTCAATACCCCTTAAGGTTTTTCGAGGGCTGACATTGTCGAAACCCTTTGGTTGTTTTGCCGAGGGTAGCCTTTTTAACCGGTTTATAAGAGAATTCGAAGGCCTTATTTATTACATAATTCAGATATCTCCGAACCACGTTAGCTTAGTTGTAGCCTTGGGATCTGCCTCTTGGGCTTATTGTCCCAACTATATTTCGAACTTGTTCGAAGTGTTAGTCCCCGAGTAGGGTGGCCTTGGCCTATAATATCAAGGATTTCCTTTTTAAAGTCTTACGGTCTCGAAGTTTAGTAATTCGAACATGTCGATTTTTGGATGGCAGTCTCCGAGTACGGGGTTGATTGTTCGGGCTTTAGTTGCGATCAGCCCTTGAGCCAGTCTCCATAATAAATCATAAGTATGAAATCGTAAAGTAGAAATTTCACTAAGGCATGGAACATCTGGTAAGGAAAAAATACTTCTTTCAATAGAACATACATGCGTACATGTTTTGCCACTAGGGCTCGAGTAATCTACATGGACACGGTGCATCGACCATTTGGCCCTTTACCTATCGAGACCCTGTTGACATGAAGTATTTTCCTTGAAAATATAACATCCGAGGGTGATGTCCCTCAGTATTCGAGGTTGATTGTAAAGAAGCCTCGGATAATGTTGAATTTCTCTAAGTTAGCACGAACAATGGTTTCCTCATTAAAAACCTTGACCAAAAAACCCATTTGGGAAAAAACTCGGTCGAAGGAAAAAGAGTGCAATGCGTGCTTTTAGACCTAAGGACTTCATGTTTGGAGAAAACTTTGATGCCTCCAATCGAACACCTACAAAAAGTTAGTATAAATATAAATGAAAAAGGAGAAGGTCATACCTAAATAATAATATCGTTTGAGGAGTGATATGTTCCAATTATTTGGCAGTTGTTCGCCGTTCATCGTGCCGAGATTGTAGGATCCCTTTCCAATTATATCGAGGACATGATATGGTCCTTCCTAATTTGGGCCGATTTTTCCTTCGTTTGGGTCTCGAGTATTGATGGTGACTTTTCTTTGAACTAAGTCCCCGATTCTAAAGTGGCGAAGTTTGGCTCTTCGATTTTAGTACCTTTCGATGCTCTACTTTTGTGCGGCTGTTCGGACGAGGGCGGCTTCCTATTTTTCATCTAGTAATTCGAGGCTTGTATTCATAGCCTTGTGATTTGATTCTTCCGTTGTGTACCGAATCCTTACACTAGTTTCCCCGACCTCGACCGGGATCATAGCTTCGGCGCCATATACTAAGGAAAACGGTGTTGCTCTCCTACTGGATTTCGATGTTGTTCGATATACCCAAAGAACTTCGGGAAAAATTTCTCTCCATTTTCCCTTAGCGTCGTTTAATCTTCTCTTTAGTTTCTGAATTATGGTCTTGTTTGTAGATTCGGCCTGTCCGTTCCCACTAGGATGATACAGCGTCGACAAGATCCTTTTTATTTTGTGATCTTAGAGAAACTTTGTTATTTTGCTGCCGATGAATTATTTTCCATTGTCGCATACGATTACGGAAGGTATCCTAAATAAACATATGATTTGATCCATATGAAGTCTATAACTTCTTTTTCTCGGACTTCTCGAAATCATGTGCTTCAACTCACTTAGAGAAATAGTCCGTCATAAATAGAACGAATTTATCTTTACCTGGGGCCGATGGCATAGGGCCAACGATATCCATTCCCCATTTCATGAACGGCCATGGGGACATGACTGAATGAAGTTGCTCTCCGGGATGGTGGATAATCGGTGCATATCTTTTGCACTTGTCGAACTGTTGAACAAATTCCTTAGTATCTTTTCCATATTTGCCCAATAGTATCATGCTCTGATGACTTTGTGAACCAGTGATTCGGCACCAGAATGGTTTTCGCAAGTACCCTCGTGAATTTCTCGTAGGACGTAGTCGGTGTCTCCCGGGCCCAAACATATTCCCAACGGTCCATCGAACATCTTTCTGTATAATGTTCCGTCTTCGTCCAATGTGAATCGTGCAGCCTTTATTCGTAGAGCCCTCGATTCCTTGGGGTCCGATAGGAGCTTACCGTTTTTCAGATACTCAATATATTTATTCCTTTAATCCCAAGTTAGGCTTGTGGAGTTTATTTTGGTGTGGCCTTCTTTGATTACTGACTTTGAAAGCTGCACGATAGTCCCCGAGCTAATTTCGTCGTCTTCGTCGAATGACCCCAAATTTGCGAGGGCGTCGCCTCACTGTTCTGTTCTCGAGGCACATGTTGTAAGGTCCATTCTTTAAATCGATATAGCGTTACCTGTAGTTTGTCCAAGTATCTCTGCGTTTGATCCTCTTGAACCTCGAAGGTTCTGTTGACTTGGTTTACCACAAGTAGGGAGTCACAATTGGCCTCGATAACCTCTGCTCCCAAGCTTTTAGCTAGTTCGAGACCTGCAATCATGGCCTCATACTCGGCCTCATTGTTAGTCAACTTAGAAGTTTTGATAGATTGTCAAATTGTATTGCTTGTGGGTGGCTTCAAAACGATGCCTAGGGTCCACACCCCCGAAGATGTACTCGTTATTAACAAAAGTTCCTTTTTGACCTCGGGTATGAGGGCTGGCATGAAGTCGGCCAAGTCTGCTAAGATTTGAGACTTGATGACTGTTCGGGGTTGATACTCGATATCATACCTACTGAGTGCGATGGCCCATTTGGCCAATCGGTTTATGAAAAACATTACGAAGAGGATAAGTGGTCACCACAGAAATTGGGTGACATTGAAAATATGGTTTTAGTTTCCTAGAGGCGCTTATTAGAGCAAGTGCTAATTTTACTAAGTGTGGGTACCGGGTTTCGGCCTCACCTAAAGTTCGACTAACATAGTAATAGGAAATTGCGTACCTTGCTCTTCTCGAACTAGGACACCACTTACCGCGACTTCCTAGACTGCTAAGTATAAGTAGAGTTGTTCATCTGCTTTTGGAGTATGAAGTAATGGTGGGCTCGAGAGGTACCGCTTCAATTCTTCCAACGCCTGTTGGCATTCCGAGGTCCAAGCAAAATTGTTCTTCTTTTTGAGCAGGGCGAAGAACCTGTGGCTTTGATATGAATGCCTCAAAATGAACCGGCCTAAGGTGGCTATCCGTTCTGTTAATCTTTGTACGACCTTAACATGGTCCACGATTGTGATGTCTTCGATTGCCTTTATTTTATCGGGGTTGATTTCGATCCCCCGATTTGACACCATAAAGCCGAGGAACTTGCCCGAACCAACCCCGAAAGCACATTTCTCAGGATTGAGCTTCATGTTGTATTTTCTCAATATGTTGAAGGTTTCCTGCAAATGTGTTAAATGGTCCTCTGCACACAGGGACTTAACTAGAACATCGTCAATATATACCTTGATTGATTTGTCTATTTGTTCTTCAAATATTTTGTTCGCTAGGCGTTGGTAGGTAGCACCAACATTTTTAAGTCCAAATGGCATTACGTTATAACAATATGTGCTATATTTATTAATGAACGAAGTCTTTTCCTGGTCCTCCGGGTTCATTTGAATTTTATTGGACCCGGAGTAGGTGTTGAGAAAACTAAGGATATCGTGGCCGGCCGTGGCATTGATCATGCGATCGATATTCACCAGAGGAAAAGAGTCTTTGGGACATGCTTAGTTTAAATCTTTTTAATCTACGCACATACTAAGTTTGTTCCCCTTTTTAGGGACTACAACTCCGTTTGCTAACCATTCGAGATATTTTAATTCCCGAATGGATCCTATCTTGAGAAGTTTGGTAACCTCGTCCTTGATGAATGCATGTTTTACCTCGGACTGGGGCCTTCTCTTTTGTTTTACCGGTCTGAACTTCGAGTCCACACTCAATCGATGTGTTGTGGTCTCCGGTGGGATCCCTGTCATATCTAAGTGGGAGCAAGAAAAAGAATCCATATTATCAATAAAAAATTTAATGAGTTTTTTCCTGTGTTCGGGGGTTAACCCCATACCCAAGTATACCTTTCGATCGGGTAGGTATTCAATCAATATAACCTGTTCCAGCTCTTCCACTATTGATTTGGTGGCACCGAAATCTTCGGAGATAATGAAGGATCGAGGGATCCAGTAATCGTCGTCCTTTTCCGCTCCCTTCTTTTCCGACTGAGTCGAGGCTGGTGGTTGTGGTTGCTATTTAGCCTCCTGTTTTCCTTTGACCTCTGATCACTTTGTTGACGAAAGAGCAGATATCGGTATTACCTCATCGACCGCGAACATTTCTTTTGCATCATGTTGCTCCCCATATACCGTTTTCACTCCATCCGGCATCGGGAATTTCAGCATTTTGGAGGGTTGAAGGGATTTCCCTCATATTGTGAATCCAGGGCCTTCCGAGCAGGGCGTTGTAGCTCATGTCCCCCTCGATTACATGGAACTTGGTTTCTTCAATAGTCCCAGCTACGATCACCGATAAAATGATTTCACCTTTAGTTGTTTCGCTGGCCATGTTTAAACCATTCAGGACCCGAGCTGCGGGTACGATTTGATCTTGTCGGCCGAGCTTCTCCATGACCCTTGATAGGATAATATTTTCCGAGCTCCCTGGATCAATTAAAACACGCTTAGCTTGAATTTATTCATAAAGATAGAAATTACCAGAGCGTCATTGTGGGGTTGAGAGATTCCTTCTGCTTCCTCATCGTTGAATGATATGGTGCCTTATGGCACATAATCCCGGGTCCCGTTCTCCCTAGTAATTGATACTTTAGCGCGCTTGAACACGGGCCCTTGTGTAATAACTACTCCCCCGAAGATCAAATGGATCACATGTTGTGGCTCTTCCTGTTGGCGTCCCTTTCTATGAAATGATTTTTGGCTCGATCACTAAAGAACTCTCGAAGGTGGCCCTCATTGAATAGACGGGCTACCTCCTCCCTTAGTTGCCTGCAGTCTTCGGTTCTGTGGCCATGTGTAGCGTGGTACTTGCATATTTGATGGGGGTTTCTCTGGGAAGGATCTGTTTGAAGGGGCCTTGGCCACCTAGTATCTTTGATTCTTCCAATGGCAGACACAATACCTGATGTGTCGATGTTGAAGTTGTACTCCGATAATCATGGTGCCTCTATGGGATCGGCATGATTATCGAAACCACTTTTTCTCATAAGTCCTCGAGAACTCTATCCTCGATCGCCCCTCCGATAATTTTGGATGGGATTGCGTCCTATGCCGCCATTTTTGCGATCTACGATGTACGACTGATATCGGTCTCTGTTCGACCGAGGTTCCCTATCGATATCCCTACGGGCTTATTCGAATATACGGAACCGGAAGGGGTCCCAATTGGTCATCCTCGACAATGATCTTCGACTGGTACCGATTATGTACATCGGCCTAGGTTACCGCCGGATATTCAATCAGATTCTGCTTTAGTTGACGTGATGCCACCGAACACCTTTCGTTCAACTTTTGAGTAAAGGCTTGTATAACCCAATCGTTTGTGACCAGTGGTAATTCCATGCGTTTCATTTGGAACCGAGATACGAACTCCTTCAGCATTTCGTTATCCTTTTGTTTCACTTTGAAAAGGTTTGATTTCCTCGTCGCAACCTTTATTGCCCCGACATGTGCCTTTACGAAAGAATCTGCAAGCATGGTGAATGAGTCGATGGAATTCGGTGGTAGATTGTGGTACCAAATCATTTCTCCCTTCGATAGAGTTTCTCCAAATTTCTTCAGTAGAATATATTCGATCTCATCATCTTCCAAATCATTTCCTTTTATGGCACATGTATAGGAGGTGACATGCTCATTGGGATCGGTGGTCCCATTGTACTTAGGGATTTTCGGCATGAAGAATTTCTTCGTAATAGGCTTCGGAGCCGCACTTGGGGGGAATGGCTTCTGCACAAACTTTTTTGAGTCCATTACTTTTAAAATCGGCGATGCCCCCGGTATTTGGTCAACCATGGAGTTGTACGTCTCTACTTTTTATCATTTGCCTCAATTTTCTTTTCTCCTGATTCAATTCGTTTGGTGAGCTCCTCAAGATTTTTCATAACCGGGNCTAGTCGGTGCTTGATACTGATTTTATAACTGTGCAATAGAGTCTTGTTGAACCTCTAACATCTCGAATATTACTTGGAGGCTGACTCCTCCATCTCCTCTGCCCTGCGTACCTCGACCACCAGATCGTCCTACTCTTCGTACGCTCTCTTCGGGATTTGCGCCCAAATTTGCGTTTAAGGCGATATGCGAACTGACGTCTGCAGATTGGCAATCGGTGCTCCTTCGAGATCAGCCTGAGGCACCTCGACCCCTGGAGCAGCTACATTGTCATTTTCCCCGTGAAATCTGTGGCCGTTGTCACCATGTGTGGGTGCCGTTTGTGAGTTTGGCATGTTTTATCCTGAAAACAAAAATACTTACAAGAACAAGCGTAAAATAGTGTGTGTGTGTTATCGGAATCAGTATTAAACAATCACTATTATCCTTAGCCCCACGGCTGGGCGCCAAACCGTTTACCATAAACTTGGATAACAATTAAACTTATATTGTGGTTTTAAGGATATGTGATTTCACTCAACACTAATTGATAAATATGAAGATAAATGACAGAACTGAATTATAAGTAAAGCGAACCAGTTGTTTAGACAGAACTTCAACCCTCGAGTCGAAGTACTCTCGAACTGATAAGTACAAGAACAGTAGGAAAATAGAGTAAACTGATGAACAATAATGTAAGCGAGAAAGAAAAAATTGTATTTCTTTAATCTCTGTGAACAACGATCTCTTACAAATGATTAGAACTCTCCTTTATATAGTAGAGAAATTCTACTTATGGTATAACTCTAATTATAGAAGGAAATCATATAATTAGCTAATCAACCGCTTCTAATTTGATCCGTTTCGAGATTTACACCGTGATCCTCGACCAGTTACGAATACCTCGCTATTCCTTTATTAGGCCATCTCCGATATCACTCGGTACATGTCTCTCTTGACTTCGATTGTTACCAACCTCGATCTCGAAAGAGACTTCGATCTCGAACTCGATGCTTCAACTTCGTGATTTAGTCAAAAACGATCATCGATGCAACACTCCCGATCTCAATCAAATAGTAAAATTGAATGACCCCGATATCAACCGCATTCACTCTTAAGCTTTGTATTCATAGATGTAGCTCCTCTATGATGTTTTCCAGTAATTTGTTTTTCTTTTCAATAAATTTAACAACCCTTGGGGTGCGAGAACACAAAAAGACAAAAAAAAAAAAATAGTGTGTAGTAGTTCGTGGAAGTTACCGAGTTAAACCATAACTAATTAATAATACTAACTAGAGGAAGTAGAAGTACAAGAAAACTCGCATTGAACGATAGCTAAATAATGAAGCACTGACTAGACGAAAGTACAAGAAAACTCGAGAAATATTCCCGGGGGATAGAATGTGGGAATATAATCCCAAGTTTCTAAGAATTATCCAACAGCATGGTTTTCAATTGTGTTTATCTATCCAACGTATTCACCACCGGATTTGGTCGTTTCTTCGTCAGCTGGCTTGTAGGTAAGAAAGAGCTGCATGATGGACACGTGGCAATAAGAAATTGAACGAGAGGTACTCCAATCTCTTACCCTCGAAGCAAGTCGCAATCCCTTTTTGAGTTAGTTGACTCGACACGTTAAGACTGAGTACTGGATATATTGATAATGAGCACTTGAATTGAGAATTATCTGAAATAATTGAATTTCTTATCATAATTCTTTTCCCATGTTAATCCTGTAAATATGAATTTTAATATTAATAGTAATAAAGTCAGTTTTGAATGTGGTATATATATATATATTCGAAAGCTCTTACCAATTTGAGTTCATTTAGGCACTACAAAATTCCCAAATGCAAAACTGCTTCACGAGGCATTACAGTTACTAAATTTGGAAGCAATTCTTTATTGAGAATGCTATAATTTTGAATTCATATAGTCAACTCTAGATGACTAATTAATTTAATTTGTTGATTTAGAAAAAGCAACACAAGTAGGAGTAGGCATGGATCATATCCCATTCCTGTTTACATCCATGCAGAAATTAGTATAAATAAGATATCTTAATACTAAGGTTAGGTTACAAATATAGTAAACGTAAACTTAAGTTTACGGTTTTCCTACAGTTGCCAATCATTTAGTAAATACTTCTTCCCATCCCAATTTGTTTGATTGATATGGAGAGTCAACTTTTTCAATTTTGATCACGAATTCGAACATAATTTTCATTTTTAAAATAAATTTTACATATTTAAAAATTAAGAGATTTGTTCCAACAATCAATAAAATAAAAAATTATATATTCTGACCGCCGATCGATGTAGAGTTTTCCATATATACAAACTGTTCAGTAGTCGATTTTCCAAAAGAATAAGAATTCCTAAAAGATTTCATAACGTTAAATGATGTATTTATCACCATAGAAGCAATAAATTTATGCATTCTATGATAATTGACATCAACTATCTGCTCTTCGGCTAGTATTGACTTATAGGTAGGCAATAATTTTTTGCAGCTATCTTAATATTCTTATGTTTTTTACAAATTGTGTTTCATCAAATATTTTGCCCCACTAAAATTATTCACCCACAATAATTTTGTCTCATTAGTCAAAGGAACTATGTATACGGCAAAAATTAGAGGAGTCCGATTTTGAAGTTTCTATTATGTTCCGAGCCCGAGTTCGGAAGACTCGAAGTAAGATTCGAGACCGATCTCAGAATGCATACATTGAGAGAACACATTGAACGCTCGACACGGCCTACATCGAGGCAGTGAAAAATCGATGACAGTCAAGAAAAAACGGAAATTTCTCAAGGGCATATAGGTCAACGCGTAAATCTCAGGATTGTTTCGTTTAAATACGTACAAGGCGGTTATACAGCTGTACCAATAGTATTTTTTTACTGTGAATAGAAATGTATTTTTCCCTCCTATAAAGGGGACTCCAATCATTTGTAAAGATCATCATTCACTACTATAGAACATTCTAATATGCTTTTCTCGTTTACTGTGCTAATTATTATTCTTCAACTATATTGTTCTTCATTTATTGTTCATATTTTATTGCTACTAATTGACCTCGAGACCCCGAGGCTATCGAGTTCGAGGCCCCCGTTCCTTTGACAACACTAGTTTGATTATCATATTCTTCTTATTTACACCTAGTATTTCTTGATTATTTACTAGTATTGAAATAAATTACATATTTTTAGAACCACAAATCAAATATAAATTAACACCAATTTTTTAGGTAAACAGTTTAGCGCCCAACGTGGGGCTAAAGATAATAGTGATTATTTGGGTGCTAGTTTTTAGATAACACATGTTATTCTTCACACTTTTTCTTGTCCAAAGATTCTTTGATTTCAGGTTAAACTATGTCTAACTCAGCAAACGCACATGGAAACGACGGTCTCGGGTTCGATGGAGAAAACAGTGCAACAACTTTAGGGCCGGTGTGCCACCGCTAAACCCTGGGGTAGCACCACCACCAAACCCTGTCGACGTAGGTTCATACATTGCTTTGCACCTCGATTTGGGTACTGATATTGAAGGAAGTGTACACGGACGGGACCAACCCGACGCACAAAGGACATGCTCGAGAAGAAAGAGAAGTCAGCCTACAAGTAATTTTTGAAATGTTGCAGGCACAAAAAGTTGCTATCTCTTAGTTACAGAGTCAGCAAAAGACTCCGAGCGGAGCAGGACTAGAAACGGCTCCTCGAGTTGAGCCAACCCCAGAAAGATCAAGTAACAACGGGACGGGAGCTGACCCCACCGTTATGAAAATGCTCGAGGAACTCACCAAGAGGATCGAGTCAGAAGAAAAGAAGACAGAGGACAACGATAAAAAAGCGAAAACCTACAACTCGAGGGTCGACTAGATCCCAGGAGCACCTCCGATCTTAAAGGAATTAGATTCGAAGAAGTTTGTACAGAAACCATTCCCATCGAGTGCGGCTTCGAAGCCCATTCCGAAGAAGTTCCGGATGCCCCACATCCCAAAATATAACGGGACCACAGATCATAACGAGCATATCACCACATATACTTGTGGTATAAAATGAAATGATTTGAAGGACGACGAGATCGAGAGATTGTCCTACTGAAGAAATTGGGAGAAAACCTGTCCAAGGGGGCCATGATGTGGTATCATAACCTGCCCCGAACTCAACAGATTCATTTGTCATGTTAGCATACTCATTTGTAAAGGCATATGCTGGTGCCATAAAGCTTGCAACGAGGAAGTCCGATTATTCAAAATCAAACAAAGAGAGAACGAGATGTTGAGAGAGTTCGTCTCCCGTTTCTAGTTGGAACGTATGGAATTACCACCAGTCTCCGATGACTGGGCTGTATAGGCCTTCAGACAGGGGCTGAATGAACGAAGCTCAATAATTTCGAGGCAGCTGAAGAAGAACTTGATCGAGTATCCCTCCGTAACTTAGGCGGATGTGCACAACAAGTACTAGTCAAAAATTAGGATCGAGGACGACCAGTTGGGAGCCCCCTCGGGCTCAGTTTATCCAAGAAGGCTACTAGCAAAGGAACAAAGAAATGCAGAAAGGGAGCCAAGGCTGAACAAGAAAAGATATCAGTCATACGTCGAAGACAGAACAAACACTTCGAGGCGTAACGTACCTCGAAATGACCGAAGAGCAGATCGATGCCAAAGTTCCCGGGGACTCATGAGCAAGACCGGGTTTTACGGGCACTCGGGATCGATGGAATCACCCTGATTTTCAAAATACAACTTCAACATTGATGCCTCAGACATCGTATCAGCAATCGGCAAGATTAGAGATACTAGATGGCCCAAGCCCATACAGACTGATCCTTCTCAAAGGAACCTCAACGTAATGTGAAAGTATCATGGTACTCATGGTCACAGGACCGAGGACTGCAGACAGCTTCGAGATGAGGTAGCCTGATTGTTCAACGAGGGGTACCTTCGAGAATTTCTCAGCGACCGGACAAAGAACCATTTTCGAGAGAGATATGCAAACAGGAAGAATGAACCATAGGAGCCCCAACATGTCATTCACATGATCATCAGAGGAGTCTACGTCCAACAGGGACCCATATTCAAACGAACGAAAGTAACCATCACAAGGGAGAAGAGGACTCGGGACTACATAACCGAGGACAACCTTATTTTCAGCGAGGAAGACATCGAGGCCTTATCTCAGCCTCATAATGATGCACTAGTAATTTCTATCCTTTTATATAAAGTTCAAGTTAAACGTGTGCTCGTGGATCCAGGTAGTTCGACCAATATAATCAGGTCGAGGGTCGTGGAGCAGCTCGAGTTGCTCGACCAAATCATACTTGTACCTCGAGTCCTAAATGGATTCAACATGGCGAGTGAAACAACGAAGGGGGAAATCATCCTCACAGTCAATGTGGCCAGAACTATACAAGACACCAAGTTTCATGTCATCGAAGGTGACATGAGGTATAATGCTCTACTTGGAAGGCCATGGATCCATAGCATGAGGGCAGTGCCATCAACTCTTCATCAAATGACGAAGTTTCCAACAAGGGATGGCGTGAAAACAGTATATGGAGAGAAACATGAAGCTAAAGAGATGTTCGCCGTGCACGACTTGACACCAGTATCGACACCATCTATCTCGGAGAAGTCAAAGGACAAATAGGTAGCCAAATAGCAATCACAGCCCATACCCTCGGTTGAACCCAAGGGATAGGAGCCCGATGAACAGGTGGTCCAGGACGAAGAATAATATTTCCCCATCCTCGAGCCTTCGCTACCCCCAAAGAATCAGATGCAACAAAGTCCACAGTCGAAGAACTCGAGCATGCCGTATTGATCGAGCATCTTCCGGAACAAAGGGTATAACTGGGAATGGGATTAACCCCCGAACTTAGGAAAAAACCCATTCAATTTCTTATTGATAACATTGATTTTCTTGCTTGGCCCCAGTTAGATATGATAGGGATCCCACCGGAGATAACCACCCATCGACTAAGTGTCGACCCCAGGTTCAAACCGGTGAAACAAATAAGGAGACCTCAGTCTGAGGTAAAACATGCATTCATCAAAGATGAGGTAACCAAACTCCTCAAAATAGGATCCATTAGGGAAGTGAAATACCCCGAATGGCTAGCTAACGTAGTGGTAGTCCCTAAAAAAGGGAATAAACTTAGAATGTGTGTAAACTACAAGGATTTGAACAAAGCATGCCTTAAAGATTATTTCCCACTGCCCAACATCGATCGATTGATCGATGCCACGACTGGTCACGAGATCCTTACTTTTCTCAACGCCTACTCCGGGTACAATCAAATTCAAATGAACCCAGAGGACCAGGAAAAGACTTCGCTTATCACAAAATATGGTACATATTGCTATAATGTAATGCTCTTCGGGCTAAAAAATGCGGGAGCAACATATCAACGCCTGGTTAATAAGATGTTCGAACATGAAATAGGAAAATCTATGGAAGTTTACATTAATGACATTCTAGTTAAGTCCCTGCGCGCAGAGGACCATTTGACTCATTTGCAGGCGACGTTCAATATCCTAAGAAGATACAACATGAAGCTTAACCCTGAGAAATGCACTTTTGGAGTCGCCCGGGAAAATATTTGGACTTCATGGTGTCAAACAGGGGGGTCGAGATCAACCCCGAAAAAATCAAAGCCATCGAGGAGATCACCTTAGTAAACAGTGTGAAATCTGTGCAACGACTGACTGGGCAGATAGCTGCCTTAGGCCGATTCAACTCGAGGTCTTTAGATCGGAGCCATCATTTCTTCTCTCTGCTTAAGAAGAAAAACGACTTCGCATAGACCCCGGAGTGTCAACAAGCCTTGGAAGAATTAAAACGGTATCTTTCGAGCCCACCCTTGCTTCATACACCAAAGAAGGATGAAACACTCTATTTATATTTAGCCTTGTCCGAGGTAGCGGTAAGTGGCGTGGTCGTTCGAGAAGAGAAAGGTACGCAATTTCCTGTCTATTATGTAAGTTGGACCCTTGGAGATGCTGAAACCAGGTATTTGCATTTAGAAAAATTAGCCCTACCATTAATAAGTGCATCTAGGAAGTTGAAACCATATTTTCAATGTCATCTTATATGTGTATTAACTACATATCCACTTCGAATCATTTTGCATAAGCCCGAATTATTGGGCCGATTGGATAAATGGGCCATCGAAGTCGAAGGGTATGATATCGAGTATCAAACCGGAACGACTATCAAGTCTCAAATTTTGGCGGACTTCGTGGCCGATTTTACGCCTGTCCTCATGCCCGAAATAGAAAAGGAACTCTTGTTAAAAATAGCCACATCATCGGGTGTATGGACCCTCTTCACTGATGGTGCCTCGAATGTGAAAGGGTCTGGGCTCGGTATAGTTCTAAAACCGCCTATGAGCAACATTATTATCCAATCTATAAAAACTTCGAAGTTAACTAACAATGAGGCCGAGTATGAGGCCATGATTGCAGGTCTCGAACTAGCTAAAGGCCTGGGAGCAAAGGTCATCGAGGCAAAATGTGATTTTCTTTTGGTAGTCAACCAAGTAAATGGAAGTTTCGAGAAGATAGGATGTAGAGATACTTAGACAAGCTTCAAGTAACATTGCACCTCTTCGAAGAGTGGGCCCTGGTCCATGTACCTCGAGAATAGAATAGCGAGGTCGATGCACTCGCAAACTTGGGCTCGTCAGTTGAAGAAGATGATATTGTCCCGGGGACTGTCGTTCAACTATCTATGTTAGTGATTGAAAAGGGTCATGCAGAAATTAACTCGACAAGTCTAACATGGGATTGGAGGAACAAGTACATCAAATACTTGAAACATGGGAAGCTCCCCACAAACCCAAAATAATCGAGGGCCCTCCGATCCAAAGCGGCCCGATTTTCACTCGACGAGAATGGAACATTGTATAGGAGGAACTTCGACGGACCTCTGGCAGTATGTTTGGAACCAGGGAATACTGATTATGTGCTACGAGAAATCCACGAAGGCACTTGTGGGAATCATTCTGGTGTCGATTCTTTGGTTCCCAAGATGATCAGAGCAGGGTATTACTGGGATAGCATGGAGAAGGACAACAAGTAGTTCGTTCGAAGATGTGATAAATTCCAAAGATTTGCACCGATAATCCATCAACCCGGAGAACAACTACACTCGCCCTATCCCCGTGGCCATTCATGAAATGGAGGATGGACATCGTCGACCCCCTGCCAACGGCGCCAGGTAAAGCTCGATTTATCTTATTTATGACCGACTACTTCTTAAAATGGGTAGAAGCGCATGCCTTCGAAAAGATAAGAGAAAAAGAAGTCATCAACTTCATATGGGATCACATCATATGTCGATTCGAGATTCCCTCTAAGATAACATGTGATAATGGGAAGCAGTTCATTGGCAGCAAAGTAACAAAATTCCTCGAAGACCATAAAATCAAAAGGATCATATCAATTCTTTATCACCCAAGTGCAAATGGTCAAGCCAAGTCTACAAAAAAACAATCACCCAAAACTTGAAAAAGAGGTTAGATGATGTGAAGGGGAAATGGAGAAAAGTGTTGCCCAAGGTACTATGGGCATATCGAACAACATTGAAGTCGAGCACATGGGAGACCCCGTTTTCTTTGGTGGGTCCGAGGCATTGATCCTAGTCGAGGTTGGCGAACCGAGCGTCAGATTTCAACATACCACTGAGGACTCAAACAACGAGGCCATGAACACCTCCCTCGAGATTTTATATAAAAGGCGTACGGCCGCATTAGTTTGAATGGCCGCTCAAAAACAAAGGATCGAAAGGTAATACAACAGAAGAACGAACCTCCGCTACTTTGGAGTCGGGGACTTAGTTCTAAGCAAAGTCACCCTCAATACTCGAAACCCAAATGAAGGGAAACTAGGCCTAATTGGGAAGGACTGTACCGTGTACTCGGAGTCGTAGGCAAAGGATCCTACAAACTTGGCACAATGGAAGGCGAGCAACTACCAAACAATTGGAATATATCGTTGCTCAAACGTTATTATTTCTGAGGTATGACCTTTTCCCTTTTTCGTTTATATTTTATACTAACTCTTTACCGGTGTTTGATTGGATATATCGAAGCACCCTTCAGCTCGAAGACCTTGGGTTTTAAAGCATGTGTTGCACTCTTTTTCCATTAGATCGGATTTTATTCCAAATGGGTTTTACCGGCAAGGTTTTTAACGAGGAAACACCTATATGCTACCTAAGGTATCAACAAGTAGTCAAGGCTTCTTTTCTATCAACCTCGAATACTGAGGCATCACCCTCGGAGGTTATATTTTTTAAGAAAACAAGTCATTCCAAGAAAGGCCTCGATAGGAGAATGTTGTAATGGGCCAAACAGTCAAATGAACCGTGTCCATATAGAATAGTCGAGAAACCGATGGAAAAAATATGTATGCATGTATCGATTACTCAAAGAAGCACCCTTATTATATAGAAACACTTTTGTGCCTCGAAGAAGTCTACTATTTTCACATTTAATGGCCCAAGGGCCAAATATACTCAAATATTCGGGGATTGTCATCGACAGTCAACACGTGGAGCCATCAAAAACTTGAGCCTATAAGACCTCAACGAGGCATACTCGAACTTACAAGACCTCAATGAGGCAAACTCGAACTTATAAGACCTCAATGAGGCATACTCGAACTTACAAGACCTCAATGAGGCATACACAAACTTATAAGACCTTAAAAAAGGCATCTCCTCGATATTAAGGCCAAGGCCATCTCACTCGGGGACTAAAGGCTACGGCCATATGAAAAGGTTACTGCAGAAATAATGCGGCTCAGAGACGTCTGGCTTCCGCCATAAAACTAAAGGCCTTCAAACACTTCGAAAAACCTGTTAAATCAGGCTACCCTCGGCATAAGCAAATGGGCTTCGATAAAATTAGCCTCGAAGAATGTGAAGGCTTCAAAAATGTCAGCCTTCGAGAAAACCCCAAGAGGTATTCAACTATCGTTGCACATCGATTTGCAAATGAGGTTCCAATCAGTCGAACCATCGAAAAATCGAACGAATATAAAAACATGCCAAGGCATAACAAAATTTTTACTAAGTATTTAGCCAGAAAGAGGGAAAATTGTAGCCATCTTAGAGGTCAAATTGACCCAATCTAAAAAGAGCCTAAGGGTCGATGTGTAAGAGACTAAGGGCCGATATGTAAGAGCCTAAGGGCCAATCTAAAGAGCCTAAGGGCCAACTTAAAAGAGCTTAAGGGTCGATGTTTTAAAGCCTAAGGGCCGGTACATAAAAAGAACTTAAAGGCCGAAGCATACCGTGCTCGAGACCTTACCTAGTTCGGACTCGAAAGTCTCGAGCTAAAGCTTAGCTCGAAGATCGGACCTTAAGTGGTCATCTACTATCGATCATCGATCAAAACGCAAAAACCTTAGGGTTTTATATTCTAAGTCCAATACATCGGACTAATCGTCAACAAACAAATCTCAAAGGCAAAGACAAGTCAGAAATTAACACAACACAAAGATGAAACAAAAGATTTCTTTATATTTGGATGATGGTAAAAAAGTACATTTACAATACTCCCACAGGGAGCCCTTACACAAAATTAAAAAAGGCCGAGTCTATCGTCGTGGTTGCCTGCTCGAAGGCAGCACCCACGGGGACTACGTCTTCGGTAGCTTGATCTTCGGCAGGCTGATCTTCGGGAATCTTTTCCCCCTCGGGTACTTTGTCTCCATCAAACCCCTCAGGACCATCCTCTTCCCCGGAAGCCTCATCGTCAGCTTCCTCTTCATCATCTTCAACATCAACTTCATCATCGGAGGAAAGAATGAATTTGGCATCAGCTTTGTCTGCCCTGGCTTGCTCTATTTCCCCCTAGATATCGAAGCCCTTAGCATGGATCTCTTCGAGAGTTTCCCTCCGAGATCGGCAGTGGACATAATTGTTGCTTCTTTTCTCCCGGTCGGAGGCCCCTCTCAATTCCATCTGAGCATCAGCAACATCCTTCAAATAGATGGCCACCGTCTTGTCGGCCTTGATTTGTACTTCTTTGGCTTCAGTCCTGGCTTTCTCAACTTTGGCCTTGGTCTTCATGAGACCAGCCTCGAGCTCCGCTATCCTGCCCGCCTGAACCAAATTTCTCTCTTGAGCATTCCGAAGTTGAATTTCAAGGGAAGATACCTTTGCCAATGCATCTTTTTTGGCCGCAGCAAGGATGTCCATCTATGCCTTCCATTCATTGCACTCAGAGTTGATGTGGTCGACCTCACCCCGAAGGCGTTCCATCATCTCCACCTTTTGCTGCAACTGAGATATCGAAGTGTTAGCCTCCGAAGACAGGAGAGGAGTCCATATTTTTCAGAATTAAGGTTACTTGCTTCTCTAGCTCGTCCTCGTATTCCCGAGCTCTGGTCAACTCTGATCGAAGATGCCTCAATTCCTTTTCCTTCTTTTCACAAAGAAGCCTGAGGGATTTCTCCTCGTTCGAGGATCTACGCAATTCGGCCTCACAGTGACACAACCCAGTCTTAAATTTGTCGAAGGCCTGCAGAAAGGAAAGATCGATTAGAAAAAAGAAGAAAGAATGAAGTTGGAAAAATTATAGTGCTATTAAAAACTTACAATTGAGCAAAGACGTTGAGCCTCCTCGAAGATTGATCTCGCATCCGCTGGTTCAGCCTCATCAACCCCAGTAAAGCAATCCTGGAAGGGGTCATTTTCACTCGGGACTCCGCCTAACTCGATCGTCTTCAGGTTCTGAGCGTCCCTTATGGCATCTTCGAAAAAGCTGGAAATGAAGGTGAATGACCTACTGTCACAGCCTTGGGGAGATCACCTGAGGCGCTCTGATCGGGAAGAGGAGCTTCGAATCTCGCTCCTTTCGGAGTATTTCCCGAAGTCTGAGAAGCAGTCACCAAGTCAGGTGATGAAGGGTCTTCGTTCCTTTTCTCTTTTGAAAATCCTCCTTCGAGGCTAGGAGCCTCGTCTTCAGTAGGCTTAATAACCTCGGAAGACTTTCTGGTTCGAGTCACCAACGTCGAACCCTCCACTTCGTCGTCATCAGCGTCCATGGACCGGCGGACAAATTCAAAATCCTCGTTGATGACAATGTTTTTTCTGCGCCTCCAAGCAGGCTCTGCTTTGTTTTGATTATCCTCTCTCTTCGAGGATCTCTTTCTCTTATTATTATCCTTCTTTGGATCTAGAGCCGAGGAACCCTCTTCCACCCGAGAGGGGGCAGCCTCATCTCGGAGAAATCGCCAATACTTGTGACAATGGAATTAGGCCACATGAAGAAAGGTATTTTTATTAAGGGAAGATATATTATAACACGCACCCTGATGTTTTGCTTCCCATTTGCCCTTCGACAAATCCTTCCACTTGCGTTTGTCGTATGATGAAGTAGCAGCCAGTCTGCGAGTCCAGTCCTCGAGGTCGAGGACCACATTAGGCATCCACGGGACCGTTATGGGAGAGGAAAAGGAATGATTATGCGAAGTTAAGGAAAAATTATGTAAAAGAAATAAAGCAAAGAATTTTACTCAAGTTCAAAGTTCCATTTCTCGGGGAACGACAGGAACTCTTTAGGAATAACGTTGATGGTCCTCACCCGGATAAACCGGCTCATCCAACCTCAATCCCTGACTTCTTCGTTACTGGTAAATAAGGACTTGGTAGATCGGCACTGAAGTTTGATTAAACATCAGAAATGTTGAGGTCAATATAATCGGATGAGGTGGCTGAGAGTGAACTCGATCCCGGCCTTTTCGGCGAAGAACCTTATCTTTAATATAATCCGCCAGAAGGATGAATGAATCTGGCCCATGGTAACTTGATATTTTTGGCAGAATTCGAGCACGAGTGGGTCGAAGGGACCCGGTATAAAGGGGTATGTGTACACGCTCAGGAACCCCTTTACATAGGTCGTGATATCCTCTTCACGAGAGGATATTTGCAGAACGACCTCCTTCCCCCATGTTCACTCTCTCCTCACAGCTTCGAGGTGTCTTTCCTCGATGGATCTTATGTACCTCGATGCGTGTTCCCGACGGCCGGGGACATCGGGAGGGTTCTCTCTTGTAAAGTCTTTCTTCAAAGAAAATTTCTCGGTACGATCTCATTAAGCACCGGCAGTTTACCACCGGCCGGACAGGAAGTAGAAGTGGAGGTTCCTTCTTTCTGAGGAACGGATTTAGAAGTTTTGGCCATAGTTTCTTTAGAAAAAGAAGGGGGAAATGAATAAACCGACGAGGATTTCGGCTAATACAGCGGAAGAACTGGTGGAGAAAGGGAAGCTTATAGAGGCGAGTAAGTATTGCAGAGTGAAAAAGTTCCTAATGAGAAACGAAAGTGGGTATATATAGAGAAAGGCGGCGACTGTTCATTGATACTTGCGGCCGACCGGCTCTGACGTGCACTCAATGCTTCTGGGGAAGAGAACTGACGTGACGCTTCGGTCATTTCAACGCCTACGTCATATGAATGATATCATCGTGAAGGAACTCGGGGATTCAAATCGTTTCTAATCATTTCATTCTAAGAAACGCGGGGACTATCTGTATACGGCTAATCGGAGGAGTCCGATTTTGAAGTCCCTATTGTGTTCCGAGCCCGAGCTCGGAAGGCTCGAAGTAAGGTTCGAGACCGATCTCAGAGTGCATACCTCGACAGAACACATCGAAGGCCCGACACGGCCTACCTCGGGCAGTGCAAAATCGATGACAGTCAAGAAAAAGTTGAAATTTCTCAAGGGCATATAGGTCAAGGCATAAATCTCAGGATTGGTTCGTACAAATCTGTATTAGGTGGTTATACAGCTGTACCAATAGTATTTTTTATTGTGAATAGAAATTTATTTTCCCCTCCTATATAAAGGGGACTCCAATCATTTGTAAAGATCATCATTCACTGCTATAGAACATTCTACTCTGCTTTTCTCGTTTACTGTGCTCAAGATTATTCTTCAAATTTATTGTTCTTAATTTATTGTTCATATTTTATTGCTACTAACTGACCTCGAGACCCCGAGGCTATCGAGTTCGAGGCCCCCGTTCCTTTGACAACACTGGTTTGATTATCATATTTTTCTTATTTATACCTAGTATTTTTTTCTTATTTACTAGTATTGAAATAAATCACATATTTTTAAAATCACAAATCAAATATAATTGTTAACACCAATTTTCGAGGTAAACAAACTAAAAGCAGCAGTATTAGTATTACTAAGAGAATGACAGAACTTTTAGAGCGTAGGGAAATAACTTTGATTGAGTAATGAAAAATAAGCTATACTTGATTAAAGCTAGATTTAGAATAATGAAAAGAACTCCATAGATAATATAATTTCCAAGAGTTTATGACAACAGAGATTTGAACTTCAAAGCTTAACTAACTGGCAATTTCATAATTGCATTTGACCTTTTCCGTAATACGAATTCACTGAGACGACGCACTTGTGCCTCTACATGAATAAAAAAAGTCGAAATATAAATTTCTTACTGTTTCTTACCAATTATATAATGCAATCTTCTCTATTGTTTCTTTGAATTTTAAATTCAATAACAACAAACTTTTGGTTGGTTATTGACGCGCAAAAAACAATACAAAATTATTGCTCGCTAGTCAAAATAATATAGTTAAGGGTCATTTGGTAGAGTGTATAAGAATAATGCTTAATAGGATGTATCAGTAATGTTGGTATTAGTTATGCTTGCATTAGTTATGCTGGTATTAATTATGCTGACATATTTCTTATCTATTGTTTGGTTTGATGTATTAAAGCATTGCACAATTTTTAAAAAAATTATTTATTTACAAAAATACCCTCATAACAGTCCATCACTTTATCTTTTTAAAAGAAACATATGTTGAAGAATGTTTGTATATGAAAAAGGTTTAAAAAAATTATTTGATTTGTCTACCTATATTGTAGTATAGAACTTAATATTTATTTATAAAAAAAAATACTAAGTATTTATTTATTTACTAGGGATATAATTTTATTTCTCACTTTCTTGGATTATTCCAAACTTGCATTATATAATAGAATATTTTAATCAAATATAAATTTTGAAGGACATTTTTGTCTTTAATTAAGTTAATGCATGCATTAAATCCTATTGGATTGTTAATACCATGGTTTCTTATGCATTAGTTATGCATAAGATAATACCAAATAGGTTGTATAACTAGTGCCTTCATAACTAATGCATATATATGTTCAAAAAATGTACCAAACAAAGTTTTACTAATACACAAAGCTAATGTATGCATTATTTTACCTAATACATCCTACCAAACGACTCTTATATTATCGTCTCCACGGGAATTGGATTTAAACAGTGTTCGAATAATCTTTAGTTAATTACTATCCAGAAAAATTAACACTTGATTGATTGATTATAAACTATTATTAACTATTAAAAATTAAGCAATTAGCAATTGATCACAGAAGATAACAATCGAGCAACAAAGAAATATCAACGAGAGAATGACGAGAACAAAACACAACACGAAATTAATGCTTGCTAGCCAAAGATAGTACAATTAATTTATCGTCTCCACTGGGATTGGATTTAAACAATTCTCATGTAATTTCTAGCTTAACGCTATTCAAGATGATTAACATTGTGGCTGAGAATTAATAACTAAAATTAACTATGAAACTAAGACAATTAACAATTAATCACAGAAAGACAATAGTTGAGCAAAACCGAAATATCAATGGGAGAAATAAAGGTCATGACAGGATAGGTGCAAGATAGCTATTTGGGATCTAACTCTAGTTCAATTCACTCTAAAGTTCTAATAATTCTCACGAATCACTCGATGAATAGTTTAACCGTGTAGTCAAGACACCTCTTTCGATTAAATCTTAACTCTATGGGGTGAACTAATATAAGCACTGTGAAAATATGCAAGCATGTGTTAATGAATTAGTCTTCAGAAAAATATATACTGAATATTCTCCAAACTTGATTTAATCAACAATTCAACAAGCTCTTTCGATTATTTAAGAGAATCGGTGAATTAAACCAAATAAAATAATGAAAAGATAATCACCAACATATTCCTCTTTCGATTAAATAAACTGGTGAATAAAGTTACAAAAATTCAAAGCTCCATAAATACATTCAAGCAAAGAACTAGAGTTAAAATCCACAAATATCAATCAAAACACCATATTCATCAAACCCTAAGGGGAACTACTCCATAATCATTGAGGAAGTCATCACAAATATAATTAAAGAATAAGAAAACATCAATATATCATTACAATCCAAAACTCCATATTGAATTGATGGAAAGATGATGAGATATTATATCTTGTAACCTCCAATGCTCTCCAAAACCTTCTAAGGTCAAAATTCCTCTAAAATTTATATTTTTGGTGTATTTATACCATATAGGAACGGGCCCGGACGAAACTACCTTTTTCAAGCCGAATTGGATCGCGAAAATACACTGATGTTGCGTGCCATGCACTACTCCATGCGCCACATTAGTGAGGATTTTCAGATAGTTTATATTTTCACTTTGCAGGAATTGCACTTGCGCCCCCCTACGCCGCTACGCATGGCGTGGGGCGGTAGTGTGATTTTCTTAGGGTAATTTTGCTTTCTCACTTTTTGACATCCAGACTTGGTCCTCGACCACCGAATGTGATCCCGACTTAATTTTTTGGGTGTTTACTCAGACTTCAAAGCTCCAACTTGTTCAAATCAACTCCAAATTATCTTAATAGCTCGGAATCACTTCCTGCAAGGCATAAAACACATAATAAGAACAATACACTAACACGTAAGCTCAAACACAAGTAAAATTCAGTAATTGGAGTGCAAACTATGACTAAAATACTGGATTCTAGCCTACCATCAACACACCACACTTAGACCATTGCTCGTCCTCGAGCAATAAAACTGCACTTCACATAGAGACGACCTTCTGATCAGACAACTTCCCTAATGCAACATGTCAAGAATATTTAAAGCAGACTAAGCACCCTATAATAAGATCCTAGCCTCAAGACTCGACTTAAAAGCACCACGTATTTTTGAAAAACCCCTCATTTACTCAAACATAGAGGCCAAAGATATTACCTTTCCTTCGCAAATCATGTGCCCTCACACCAAAGATAGAGATTAGTCCTACAAACGATAAAATTCAAGAATAAATAGGAACTCAAGATAGAAAAAATTCACTCATTCTCATAAATAAAATTAATGCGCCACAGAGAATGTACCATAGGCTTGCCCGTAGTGTAATACTCTACTAATTGAGCTCATTCAGTCAAGGATCAAGTATGACTTTATTTTGGTTGTAATATAGGTTGCATGACAGTTAGGATACATTTGGATATAGTTACTACACCTTCTTAAGCACTTTAATACATATACATTAACAATTTAAACCTACACTTGTGTTGAACCAAACCCCAACCTTCACCACATATTAACACCAAGCTCCCAATTACATTAAGCACAGACGAAGCAAGATTTATTACTAGAAAAGAATAATTTTTTTAATAATATATACAAGCACTAATTTTTTTCCTTTTTCTAGATTCCGATTTTCTCTTCTTCTTTTTTTTCAATTCCCTACAAGTGGCTCTCTCAATTTTTTTAAATAGTGCACCTTTCTCCTTTTCTATAGTTCCACTCAAAAACTCAACTATACCTCAACTTAACTTTTAACAAACTCATAAAAAATTCAACTGCTCAAGAGAGGTAGAAGGTACAAAAAATGGTCAATTCAAACAAAATGGATCAGACTTGTAGTATGGTTTCCAAAGAAATAGGAATATAGGCTCAACAGGACTAACTAAGATACACAATAATTTGGTGGATAAAAGCATATATCTGGCTCAACAAGAAAAATTTTATATTACTTCTTAGACTAAACAAGACTATTATTTCTCTTTGCAAACACAGGGGGCAAGTTCTAGACATCAACTGACATGCACAGAATATCACAAAACTTCACACACACATTGGAACATAACTCACTTAGGACCGGATCTATCCCGACTCTCTAGTCAAAGAAGTTAATCAAAGTCACAATCAAACAACTTAAGGTATTTATTTAAGAGTCAAGAACTGAGCCTAAGCGTCACAAATAAGGCACTCACTGCACTCAAGGCACAACAAAGCTAAGGAAAGTCATCTCCATTTAATACATAGCACAAGACTTCACTAATCCTACTAAATAAAAAACTAACTACACCCAACTCAAGCAAAACCCTTGGAAAAGAACCGTGGCACAAAAAAATACCAAGGAGAAATTACTACACTACCTAAGAAAAATAAAATATTTTTTTTCTTCGACTATGATCCCTCAAGAAGACAATAGAGGAAATCCACCATCGGGAAAAGTCAAAAAGAAAATCAATCAAAAGAAACAAAAATAAAAACACATATACATATATACATTCCCCACCCCATACTTTAACTTTTGGCATGTCCCCATGACACACAAATAAAAAGCAAGAGGTAAAGGAAACTTCGCTGATTTATCTAGTCGGGGTCTGAAATAAAATTGGGATATCATTTGCACGCCCGGACCAGTGTACACGTCCATGCTAAGAGCTTCTTTTCCGCCTTCTTTGGATACACCCCACATTTATCAGCTTGACTCTCTCCAAGTTTCTCCTTCAAGGCTCCCTTTTCTCCTTCCATCTTGAAGATCAGTCTTTCATCCCCTACTCGGAGCATGACATGCCTTTCCTGAATATCTAGAATTGCTCTACCCGTAGCCAAGAAGGGTCTTTCTAAAATCAATGGTACCTCCCTATTCTCCTCCATTTTCACCATAATGAAGTCCACGGGGAACACAAATTTGTCCACTCGAACTAGCACATCCTCCACTATTCCTTCCGGCATGATTGTGGTCTGATCTGCCAGCTGCAAGGACACATGTACTGACCTGATCTCTCCAATCTCTCCCTCCAATTTCCTGAAAATAACAAAGGCATAAGATTAATGGAAGCACCTGAATCACACAAAGATTTTTTAAATTTAGTACTTCCTAAAGAGCAAGGTATAGCAAAACTCCCTGGATCTCCACATTGTTAGGGAGCTTATTCTGCAAGATGGCACTACAGTGTTCTGTAAGCTTGACCACCGATGTCTCTTCCACTTTCCGTTTGTTGGACAATATCTCCTTCATGAATTTAGCATAAGCTGGCATCTGGGAAAGCACCTCTATGAAGGGTATATTCACATGCACCTGCTTAAGCACTTCTAGAAAGTGCCTGAATTGTTTGTCCAGCTTTTCTTTTATTTGCTTCTGGGGGAAAGGTAGAGCAGGCATGTACTTTCTCTCTTCAGTTATTTGTTGCGTTATCATCCTTCTTCTTTTTTTTGAGATCTATTCTCCCCCTTCTTCTTCAGACCATCATCTACCATTCTTGCACCTTTTTGCATGTTATTATTTTTCTTCTCTTCCACAATGTCCATCTGTCTTTCACCAGGCTCATCCTTTTGCTATGCTATTGGATCCTCCAACTAGTGCCCACTCCTTAAAGACACTGCATTTATTGTCTCCTTTGGATTTCTTTCAGTATCAGTAGGGAGTGTCCCTGGAACCCTCTAAAACAATAGAGTAGCTAGTTGCCCAACCTGTCTTTTCAAGTTTCGAGAAGTTGTGCCCAGTTCTTTGGTAGCTGCACCATGTTCTCGTATAGTTGAGCTATGGGTTTCAAGACTCTCATTTGTCTTAATAATAAAGGACTTCATCAGATCTTCCATGCTAGACTACTTGGACTGTAGAGGCTGATATTGTTGTCTCTGCTGATTTTGAAAGCCTGGAGCTCCTTGTCCCTGGGGTCTAGAGTTATTCTGTTGCCATGAGTTCAGGCTACCACTTGGTGAGTTCCAAGAAAATCTTGGGTGCCTCTGTCCCATAGAATTGAAATTATTACCACTATGGTAGTTCCCTTTATCAAAGCTTCCCACATTATTTACCACTTCATCTGCAGCTAAGACCTGACACTCATGCGTTTGATGACCCATTCCACATAAATCACAAACTGGTGATGGTTGGCTCTGGACCTTGGCTAAGGTCAAATTTCTTACCTCTATGGCCATAGCGTCTAGTTTTTCTTGCACTGCGGTGTTAGAATCTACTTGATGAACCCCAACCGATCTTCTTATATCATAACTCTTACAAGGCCACTAGTTAGCATCTTCAAAGAGCTCATCAAGAATTTCCATAATCTCCTCAGGAGTCTTCTTCATTAAAGGACCTCCAACTGCAATGTTCGGAGTTCGTCGTGAGGGAGGTGTCAGTCCATCATAAAAGTCCTGGAGTTGTATCCACAATTCAATCTCATTATGCTGACACTTCCTCACTATATCCTTGAATCTTTCCCAAGCCTCGAAAAGTGTTTCAGTATCCGTCTGGAACAAGTTATGAATTTCCCTTCTGAACTTCACTGTTTTTGCAGCTGAGAAGTATTTTTCAAGAAACTTTCTAGTCATATCTTCCCATGTCTTGATCGACCATGTTTCTAAGCTATGAAGCTAGTGTTTCGCATCATCTTTAAGTGAAAAGGGCAATGCCCTTAAGTATACTGCATCTTTTGACACTCCGATGTATTGGAAGGTGTTTATGATTTCTTCAAAATCCATCAAGTGAGTGTTAGGATCTTCATTCACCTTCCCTCTAAAGACACAGTTGTTCTTGATAATTTGAAGCAACCCTTGCTTCAACTCAAAATTATTCCCTGCTACTAGTGGAGGTTTGACACTAGACAGTCCCTGATTATAGACTGGTCTGGCATAATAACCCAATGCCCTACCACGCCTGGGTATTGCGTTCTCGAACTGATTATCCAGTAATGGTCGATTTAGATAGAATCTTTGACCCCTATAATCTTTAACGGTCTCCTCAATAGGTCTACGGGCTGTTGATGTCTCCAAAACTCACACCACTAATTGGGATTGTGAGGCGGTCAATGCAATAATAAATACCCCCAGTGCGAGTCGGGGTCGATTCCACAGAGAGCTATATATGACATTAGGTATATACCTAGTCTAGTGTATGATGTTCCCAAGATTGCACTTCCACATATTCAATTGTTGATTCTACTTCTACTTTTATGCTAATGCTTGTAATTGTAAAGCTAAGGGACAATATTTTTGGTTTTGGTTGTTTTTCAAGTTATAAAAGATCTCGGGTTGCGACTTCCACCTAGTTGGTTACCTAACAGATTTAGAGCTTTAAGGCATGTTTGGTTGATAGGGATACAATATAGCAATCACACGTGATTAATCACTCTATACCTCTTAGTAGTTTGAGTGATTTTGCCCAATTTGGCGCTCTCAAGTCCAAATGAATATTTCACGAAACAAGTGATAAATGATCAAGTTGGGTATTACTATCTCTAGATTCGACCCTTTAATTAGGGCTATCTATTTCTTGAGTTCACCCCAATTTCTTATTAGCCAAGTTTTCCAAGACTTAGTCTTACTTTCTCAAGTAGAGACTAAGTCAATTTGGCATGAATCAATGTTTGCAACCATTAATTCTTGAATTGAAGCAAGAACTAGGCTAAATATCATATTCCCAATTATAAATAAGCCCTAAATCAACCACCCATTAAGTATCGATACTAGGGTTGAGTCAAAACCCTAGTTAAAGGTTTAGCTACTCGTGGAAAATGAAGAAATTAAAGAAGAAACTAATATAAAATTCATAATATATGATTAAGGGAAGAAAATCTAATTTTAAAATGTCAAACTATTACAAAGTTACCAAATACAGTAAAGGAAAACGGCTGTCTATACTCAGGTGCACAAAGCTTAACCTAAAAATGGCAAAAAGATCTATTTATACCTGACTAAAATTATCTGACAAAATTGCCCATGCGGAGTTGTACGGCGGACAATTCTGTGTGCGGTCCGTACTTTGAGGCTAACTAGTCAGGTTAGCTTTTTGCGGTCGCATAAAACTGGATGCGGCGGCACTTCCTCTAATTGTGCGGATCCCACATTTTTGAGTGCGGCCGCACTCTTCATCTTGGGTTTGAACTTGGCTCTTTCTGCGGATCGCACATTTATGAGTGCGGCCGGACTTTGGCATCCTATGGCCGCACAATAATAGTGCGGTCCGTACATCTACAGGCTCCCAAAACTTAAAGCTCTAAATCTCATCTTCTGCGGCCGCACAATAATCATGCGCTCCACACTCTGTGAATAATTTATGTCAGTGTATATTCAGAGTTTGCGGTCGCACACAGTATTGTGCGGTCCGCACTTTGGCCCTTTTTGCCTTGTTTTGGTCCTTGTCCAATTTTACTCCTTTTTGAGTTGATTTTCACTTCTTTGGCTCGTTTCAGTGTATATTCAGAGTTTGCGGCCGCACACAGTATTGTGCAGTCCGCACTTTGACCCTTTTTGCCTTGTTTTGGTCCTTGTCCAATTTTATTCCTTTTTGAGTTGATTTTCACTTCTTTGGCTCGTTTCCCAATATTCCTGCAAGAAAGCATATTTCATTAGATTTGACCCTTTAATTAGGGCTATCGACCCTAGCTAAGGGTTTAGATGCTCATGGAAAATGAAGAACTTAAAGAAGAAACTAAGATAAAATTCATAATAAATGATTAAGGGAAGAAAATCTAATGTTAAAATGTCAAACTATTACAAAGTTACCAAATACAGTAAAGGAAAACACTGTCTATACTCAGGTGCACAAAACTTAACCTAAAAATGACAAAAAGATCTATTTATACCCAGCTAAAATTATCTGACAAAATTGCCCCTACGAAGTTTGTGCGGCTGCACAATTCTATGTGCGCTCCGTACTTTGAGGCTGACTGGTCTGGTAGGCTTTTTGCGGCCTCATAGAACTCGAATGCGGCCGCACTTCTGCTAATTGTGTGGACCGCACATTTCTGAGTCCGACCGCACTCTCGATCATGGGTTGGAACTTGGCTCTTTTTTCGGAACACACATTAATAAGCACGGCCGCACTTTGGCATCCTGCGACCGCACAATAATAGTGCGGTCTGCACATCTTCAGGCTCCCAAACTTGACTCTCTGAATCTCACCTTCTGCGGCCGCACAATAATTGTGCGGTCCGCACTCTATGAAGGATTTCTGTTAGGGTATCTTCAGAGTTTGCGATCGCATACAGTATTGTGCGGTCCGCACTTTGGCCCTTTTTGCCTTGTTTTGGTCCTTGTCTAATTTTACTCCTTTTTGAGTTGATTTTCACTTCTTTGGCTCGTTTCCCAATATTCCTGCAAGAAAGCATATTTCATTAGTTCTCGGGAATACCTTTAAGCATTTTTGAGCTAAAATGTAAGTAAAAGAGAACAAATAAGCAGTCAAAATTCCTACTTATCAGTTGTCTCAGCTACTATCCTTGCAGCTTCTTCTCTATGATGTGTTGCCTCTCTTGCAGCTAAATCTACCTCATCGTCACCGTTATTAGGCAAGTGTTCTTGGGCTGAAGGTTACCCATGAACTTCCCGGTGAACACTTTCTCTTTTCTCAGTTGTCGCAGGTGTTTTTCCAACTCCGGTTTTTAGGGTATTACTTCTTTTGAAAAAGATCGAGTCATACACCACGAACTTAACATGTTGCATGAAGACAGAAGAGAAACCCGTGAGCAAAAAAATAAAAAAAATTCCTGAATTAGCACCAAAAACTATTTTGAACCCCATTGATTGCCAATCTCCGGCAACGGCGCCAAAATTTGACGAGCGCAAAACACAACACGAATATGATGCTCGCTAGCCAAGATAGTATAGTTAATTTATCGTCTCCACTAGGATTTGATTTAAACAATGCTCAACTAATTTCTAGCTTAACGGTATTCAGGATGATTAAAACTTTGGTTGGATAATAAGTAAAATTAACTATGAAACTTAAACAATTAACAATTGATCACAGAAAGACAAGAGTTGAGCAACACCGAAATATCAATGGGAGAAATGAGGGTCATGATAGGATAGGTTCAAGATAGCTATTTGGGATCTAACTCTAGTTCAATTCACTCTAAAGTTCTTATGATTCTCAGGAATTCACTCGATGCTTAGTTAAACATGTAGTCAAGGCTCTTCTCTCTATGAAATCTTAACTCTACAAGGTGAACTAACATAAGCACTGTGAAAATATAAGCATGCGTTAAAGGATTAGTCTTCAGGAAAATATCTCCCGAATATTCTCCTAACTTGATTAATCAACAATCAACAAGCTCTTTCGATTGCTTAAGAGAATCACTGACTAAACCAAACAAAATAATGCAAAGATAATCACCAACATATTCATCTTTCGATTAAATAAATAGGTGAATAAAGTTACAACAATTCAAAGCTCCATAAACAAATCGAAGCAAAGAACTAGAGTTAAAATCCACAAATATCAATCGAAACGCCATATCTGTCAAACCCTAAGGGAAAGTACTCCATAATCATGGAGGAAGTCATCAAAAATATAATTAAAGAATAAGAAAACATCAATCTATCATTACAATCCAAACTCCTGTATTGAATTGATGAAGATGATGAGAACTTGTGTCTTGTCGCCTCAAATGCTCTCCAAAAGCTTCCGAGGTCAAAAGTCCTCTAAAAGTCGTGTTTTGATGTATTTATACCATGTAGTAATGGGTTTGGACGAAAGTACCTTTTCCAAGCCGAATTGGGACAATTGGACCGCAAAAATACACTGGTGCGGTGCGCCATGTGCCACATTACTGAGTATTTTCAGAGAGTTTGATTTTTTCACACTGCAGGAAATTTTCACTAGCGCGGGGCGGTAGTGCAATTTTCTCAGAGTTATTTTATTTTCTCATTTTTTGACATCCAGACTTGGTCCTCGATCCCCGAATGGATTCCAACTTAACTTCTTGGGCTTTTACTGAGACTTCAAAACTATAACTTGTTCAAATTAGCTCCAAATTATCTTAATAGCTCAGAATCACTTCCTACAAGACATAGAACACATAATAAGTGCATACACTAACATTTAAGCTCAAACACAAGTAAAATTCAGTAATTGGAGTGCAAAATATGACTAAAACACGGGGATTCTAGCCTACCTTCAGAGAAATAAGGGCAATTGACTAGACAGGTGCAAGACAATTGACTCGGGATCCAATTCTTGAATTAGTTCACTTTATAACACTGTTAATTGTCACGAATTCAACAGATAATTAGATTATACTTGAAGAAGTTAATGTTCCTCTTTTTTATTAAACGTTAATTTCAGTAATTAATCCAATTGAAGCATGGTGAAAAATTACAACGAATAAAATGATGGTTTTAGTCTAAAGGGTAACTTCTCACGAATATGTCCCTCTTTTCTAGTTCGATTAATAATTCAAGAGGCTCTTTATATTACCTAGTTGAATCATGAAATTAAACTAGAGCATAACATGTAAAGAAATTCAATATAAAGCTCCTCTTTCGATTAGGAAAAACAATAAATAACTTCACAATATGATTTAAAGCTCCATCAATCAATTCAAACAATTGTCAAGAATCGAATCCCTAATCAATATATCAATACGCCATATTTTTCAACACCTAAGGGGAATTACTCCATAGCAATGGCAAAATTCATCTCAATAAGGTTTAAAAACATAAAAAAATATCAATGCTAAAGATTCTATACAAACTCCCGTATTGCACCAATTGTTGGTTGAAATCTTGATGAATTCTTGTGTTTCCTTGCCTTAGTTGCTTCTCTAATTTTTCATAGGTCAAAAGTCCCTTCAAAAATATATTTTTGGTGTATTTATACCGTGTAGAAGTGGGTCTGGACGGAACTACTCTTTCCAAAATGAAACGGGAAATAACTCTAAGAATTTTGTATTGGCGCGTCGTTCCTCGCGTCGCACCATACGGCGCGCTTGTGGGAATTATCAGAGGGCTTGCCAAATCGTTTGCCAGGCAGATTTGCACTGCTGCATCATGCCTCGCCGCGCCCCATGCGGCACTGTAGTGTATTTTTCTGAGAGTAAATTTTTTTTGGATTTTTTATATCCAAACTTTGTCATCGAACCGCGAACGCGATTCTGATTTACTCACTTGAGTTTTTACTCAGGCTTCAAAGCTCCAAATCGTTTGATTTAGCTCCAAATTATCGTTTTAACTCGGAATCACTTCTTGAAAGACATAAAATATGTAATAAGTACAATTCAGTATCATTTAAGCTCAAACACATGTAAAGTGCAGTAATTAGGGTGTAAAATACGGCTAAAACATGGGTTCCTAGCCTACCATCCATACCCTATACTTAAACCAGTGGTCGTCCTCGAGAAACAAACTACACTTCACATAGAGACGACCTTTTCAAGTAAATCTCCAAACTCATCCTACCAAGATAAATTAAAGCAGACTAAGCATCATATCGTAATATCCTAACCTCAAAACTTGACTCAAAAGCACCAAGTATTTTTCACAAACTGCTCACTTACTCTAACACAGAGGCTAGAGACTTTACCTTTCCTTCACAAATCATGTGCTCTCACATAAGAAATAGAGAGTAGTTCCACATAATAAAATTCAAGAATAAATAGGAACTTAAGATAGAAAAAATTAACACACTCTTAGAAATTAAATTCATATGCCACAAAAAACGTACCATAGGCTTGCCCGTAGCGTAATACTCTATTAATCGAGCTCATTCAGTCAAAGATCAAGTAAGACATTATTTGGTTGTGATGTAGGCTTCGGGACATATGATACAGTTAAATATAGTTACTACACATCTCTGAGCACTTTAATACATATAATTTCACCAATTCAACCCCACACTTTGAAGAAAATTTCAACCTTCACAAAATAATAACACCAAGATCCTAATTTCTTTATTCATACACAACCACTAGTAAGGAATCAATTTTTTTTCTCTTTTGATACAAACACAAACTCTTCTTTCTATTTTTTTCAAGGAAATTCACTTGATTTTTCAATTCCTTACATGTGGATCTCAAAATGTTTTCTAACAATGCACCTTTTTCTTTTTTTAATAGTTCCACCCAGAAACCCAAACCATACCTTCACTTAGCTATAAACAAGCTTATAACAATCTCAAGTACTCAAGAGAGGTACAAGGTTCAAACATATAGTCAATTTAAAACAAAGGGGCCATGCTTGTAGTATGGTTGACAATGAAAATAGGATTACAGGCTCAAAGGGGCTAACTAGGATATATAACAATTAGATGGGTCACATGGATATAACTGGCTCAACAAAGAAATGTCTATATCACTTCCTAGACTAAGCAAGACTGCTATTTCATTTTGCAAACACACATGGCAATTTCTAAACATCAACTGACATGCACAGAGTATCACAAAACCTCACACACACCATGGTACATAACTCACTTAGGATCGGATCTATTCCGACTCTCTAGTCAAAGAAGTTAAGCAAGGCCAAGATCAAACAAATAAAGGTACTTATACACGAGTCAAGAATTAAGCCTAGGCGTCACAACTAAGGCACTCTCCCCTGTCAAGGCGTATGCAATCAAGGAAAATTGCTTCAAGTTAGCACTATGACTCAAGAATCTTTATTCCAACAAAAAAAACTTACTACACCCGGTTCAAGTAAAAACCCTTGGAAAAAATAGCGGCACAAATAAAAATTAAGGGAGTATTGTTACAGTACCTAAAAAAAGACATATTTTTGATTTTTTTTTTTTTGCATTTTTCTTGTTCGACTTTAAATCCATCAAGAAGCTAGTCGACTAAATCCATCATCGGGAAGAGTCGACACTGAACAATTGTAATTACTAACTACTATAGGCCAAATAAAATTCAAAGTTACAATTACAGGCCACATTGTCTAATAAAGAAAGAAACAAATCAAACAAAGCCAAATGACAAAACAAAAATCAAATAAGTACAAGCAAATAGGAGTACCCTACCCCAAACTTAAGATATTATATTATCCCCAATGAAAAATAGTAGAAACAAGAGCAAAAAGATAATTCCTCTAAGGCCCTTGGCCTAATCATCAGCACCCTTGAAGGTAAACAAGTACTCCTCATCATCAGAAGGGACAGAGTTCACGTCCTCATCAGGTGGCAGCTATCATTCCTCAACCACACCCAACCACTGCTGAGTAATAGTAGAGAGGGGGTGATCCTGCTGCAGCTCAGCCAAGTCTGTCTGCCCTCTATCAGTGTGAAGGTGCATATCAGCAAACATCAGCTGTAATTTCTCCTCGAATGGAGTAGCCTCTAGTTCGTAGGAAAAGCAGCAGCAGGAGGGTCTATCATCGCCGTGATATCAAGACCTTAATAAGATGCGGCACTGGGATCGTCTGGTCATAATGAAACTGCTCCTCCATATGGTTTGCCCGTAACAACCAAGTGATCATACTCGGGTAATATAGACGGCGGACCCCAAATGATGCACTCTCTCCATGTGCTCCAGCATGATTTTTCCAAGATCAAACCTCATCCTGGTCAAGAAGGCATAGATCAAACACACCTTCACCCATGAGGCGTCAGTGTCAGTCTGAGTAGGCACAATTTTAGCATTGATCAGCCGCAGAAGAACCCTGGATGGACGCTGGAATGAGCTTTTCTTCATGTTCTTTTGGTACTCATTAGTATCTCGCGTCCATGCGGCAGAAGAGTCAGCTATCATAGCTGTCGCCGAATACCAGGATAGTCCTGCAGACGAAGAAACCTCTGACAGATCTTGTGGGAGTGCTATGTGAAACCCAAAATCTGATTGATCACTAAGGAGGAGAAGGCATTTTATGTCATCTAGCATCACATTATCGCATAACAATTATCCTCTAAAGCAACAACTTCACATTCTATGTCATTAAGGCATTCAATCAAACACATTGTAGTCACCACGTTCAACTTATAATTTTAACTCAAAGTGGTCTAGAACCACCAAATAATAACACCAATCACACACCCAATAACAACCACAACATCACCAATTTTGTCTAGGTGTGTCTATTTTTTTTTTAAAATACCGATTTTGTCTTCTATTTTTTTTCTTTTCAAAGTGGCCGAGAATTGGACAACTGTGTCGCTGGGTGCGGCGCCCATTGTGGCGCAGTAGTGGAATTTGTTAGAGAGATTGCATTTTTGTCAGAGTTACCTGTTTGGCCTAGTGCGGCGCCCCACGGTGCGAGCTAGGCCTAAATTTTCAAAGTTTAGTTTTTTTCACTTTTTAAACCACGGTTTGCACCCCAACTCTATTATGTACTTATTTCGTGTCCAATTTGGACTCATACCTGTCCAAGCAATTATAGAATCTCCTAAACTATAATAATATTATCTACAATTATCTAAACTATTCTACAAAAATAAGAAAAAAGGTTAGAAGTAGTTCTGAGTTATAGTCGTGAGCTTGAGTCCGTCGCTTAGGCTCATTTGATCAGAATGCTAGAGGATTGCTTGTCAAATCCTCCAACAATGTATGGTTTCAACATGTGCCCATTCATCTTAAAGCTCTCATTCCCTTCCTCATCTTGGATCTTAATGACGCTACGGTGAGACATGTTTCACCACATACGGACATGTCTATCTTGACTTGACTTTTCCAGGGAACAACCTAAGGCTACTCTTGTATAGCAAGACTTTGTCCCCTTCATGAAACTCATTTGGCTTAATCAGACGATTATTACGCCCCTTTGTCTTCTCCTTAAAAATTCGTTCACTTTCATATGCATCCAGTTTTAAACTCCTCCAATTCGTTCTTCTGCGCTAACCTGTGTTCACCTGTAAGACTCAGATCAAGGTTAAGCATCTTAATTGTCCAATAAGCTTTGTTCTATCTCAATAGGTAGATGACAAGATTTCCCATACACTAATTTGAACGATAAAGTCCTGTGGTTGTTTTGAACACAATTTTGTACGTCCATGGAGCTTCATCAAATTTTATAGACCAATCTTTAAGCGAAGCACTAACCTTCTTTTCAAGAATTTGCTTAAACTCACGGTTATCCACTTCAACTTGCCCACTAGTTTGGGCATAGTACGAGGTTCCTGTTTTGTGTGTGACCTCATACTTGGACAGTAGTACAACAAACTACTTATTTACAAAGTGCGACCCATTGTCACTGATAATCAGACGAGGTGTCCCAAAGTGGGTAAAGATGTTATTCCGTAAGAACTCACACACCACCCGAGCATCATTGCTCTTAGTAGGGATTACTTCGACCCATTTAGAGACGTAGTCAACGGCTACTACATATACTTATAAGAATGAGATGATGAGAACGGTCCCATGACGTCAATGCCCCAAACGTCAAAAATTTCACATACTATAATGGAGTTTAGCGGCATCTCATCCCTCTTGCTAATATTACCTGCCTTTGACACTTGTTAGATGCAGCTTCATACTCCCGTGCGTCTTTGTACAAAGTTGGGCAATAGAAATTAGCTCCCATGAGCTTTACTGCAGTGCGATTTCCACCGTAGTGTCCTCCTGCCTCCCCATCATGAAAATGAGACAGAACGCTTGCGATCTCTCCTTCAGGTACACATCTTTGAATCACACCATTTTCACATAGTTTAAACAAGAAAGGGTCATTCCAAAAATGAATTTTTACCTCACCTTGAAGCTTCCTTCTTTAATCATGAGAGATGTCACACGGCAACCATCCACTAGCCAAAAGTTGGCAACATCAGCATACCAAGGCTGTCTTTCAGAGACCGCAACAATGGAGAAAATATGCTCGTCAAGGAACTCTTCCCTTATTTCCATTGTCTCAACCGGAGGTCTTTCAAGTCAAGATAGATGATCTACGACCTAATTTTTAGTGCCCTTCCTATCCTTGATCTCTAAATCGAATTCTTGGAGCAACAACATCCGATGCATCAAACGTGACTTGGACTCCTTCTTACTCAGCAAATATTTCAAAGTTGAGTGATCAGTGTGCACAATCACCTTACTTCCCACAAGGTATGATCTAAGCTTGTCAAAAGCAAAGACCACTACAAATAACTCATTCTCAGTAGTGGCATAGTTCACTTGAGCATGATTCAACGTCCTGCTTGCATAGTAAATGATCCTAAATATCTTATCTCTTCTTTGCTCCATAATTGCCCCCATAACTATATCATTATCATCACACATTATTTCAAATGGCTGGCTTCAAGCAGGTGTCACCATAATTGGGGCACTAACAAGTTTTTCTTTTACCAATTCGAATTCTCTTAAGCACTTCACAGTGAACACAAACTTGACATCCTTTTATAGGAATGTAGTCAATGACTTGGTAATACTGGAAAAGTTTTTGATAAACATTATATAGAACCCACCGTGTCCCAGGAAACTTCTTATGCTCTTCATAGAAATCGGTGGAGGAAGTGTAGAAATTACATCAACCTTTGTTCTGTCAACTTCAATGCCATGTGAAGTCACTTTATAGCCCAGAATAATTCCATCTTTCACTATGAAGTGGCAGTTCTCCCAGTTAAGAACCAGGTGAGTGGCTTCGCAATGTTCAAGAATAATCTCCAAATTTTTCAAGCAGTCATCAAAATCATCACCAAACAAAGTAAAATCATCCATGAATACCTCTAGACACTTCCTGTTTATATTGGAGAATATAGACATAATGCACCTCTAAGAAGTGGCTGGTGCATTACAAAACCCAAATGGCATCCTCCTGTAAGCAAAGATACCTGACGGGCAAGTGAACGTAGTCTTCTCAACATCTTGTTGGGCATTGGGTATTTGATTGTAGCCTAAATACCCATCCAAAAAACAATAACAGCCATGTCTAGCCACTTTATCGAGCATCTGATCACTGAAGGGAAGTGGTCTTTCCTTGTTGCATCTTTCAGCCTTCTATAATCAATGCACATTCTCCATCCAGTGTCTATTCTTGTTGGGATCAATTCATTTTTTTCATTCTTCACCACTATCATGCCCCCTTCTTAGGTACAAATTGCACTGGACTGATCGATTGGCTATTAGAGATGGGGGGAAATCACTCTTGCATCTAGGAATTTGATGATCTCCTTGTGCACTACCTCCTCCAGATTTTTATTCAGCTTGCGTTGGGGCCGCACCATTGGCTTGATATTTTATTCAAGCATAATTTTGTGCATGCAAATGGCTGGACTGATTCCTTGAATATCAGCTATGGTCCAGCCAATGGCCTTCTTGTACTTCCTCAGCAGCTCCACCAGCTTGTGTTCTTGTGTGCCTGTCAAGTAAGCAGAAATAATCACAGGAAAATTGTTAGCTTCAAGAAAAGCATATTTCAAGTGAGTAAGGAGAACTTGAGATTTCACACTAGGCTTAGAAGCCTCTTTTAGTGCATCCTCGTTAACCACTTGATCCTCAGTCTCAAGAGCTTCAACCTCTTTCTTTATTTTAGGATCTTCATCCTCCAGTGTGCTTGAATGAGTAATACACCTCTCTAGAGTATCCCTCACAAGCTTTTCAAACTTATATTTCTTATCCAACTCCCCAACAACATCAATATTGAAATACAAGTATGCAGATGCCTCTTTCCTAGGGTATTTCATCATTCCCTTCATCTGGAACACCACTTTCTTGTTACCCACTCTGAGCACAAGTTGTCCCTCACAGATATCAAGAATAGATCTACTTGTACATAGAAAAGGCCTCTCCAAAAATAAAAGGCACCTCCTTGTTCACCTCCATGGCCACCACAATATAGTCCACGGGGAACACAAACTTGCCCACCCGTACTAAAATATCCTCGATAATTCCTTCATGTAGGATGGTGGTCTATTCAGCCAGTTGTAGGGACACTAGTATGGATTTGATCATCCCAAGCTCACCTTCTAATTTCTTGAACACAGACAAAGGCGTTAGATTTTTAGAAATACTAGAATCACATAGGGCCTCGTCAAATTTCTCACTCCCCAATGAGCATGGTATGGTGAAGCTTCCTTGGTCCCTACACTTTTGAGGAATTTTATTTTGCATGGAACTGCAGTAGACATTCAGCTTGACCACTATTATCTCCTCTAATTTCCTCTTACTGGATAATATTTCCGTCAAGAACTTAGTATAAGCTGTCAGTTGAGTGAGCGCCTCTGTGAAGGAAATGTACACATAAAGTTGCTTGAGCTTCATCAAGAACCGCCTAAAGCACTTGTCTAATTTCTCTCGCTTCCTCTTTTGAGGGAATGGTAGAGATAGTATGTGTCTACTTTCTTCAATCTCCTTTTGTACCCCACTACTCTATCCTTTCTGTTCTTCACTCTTTTACTCTTCTGGTGTCTCAGTCTGCTTGTTTACCACCTCTAGTCTAGCTTTCACAACTGGATCAGCTAATGTTTTGCCACTTCTCAGAGATACAACTTTGATTGTTTTCTTTGGGTTCTTTTTAGTGTCAGAGGATAGAGTCCAAGAGCCCACTCAGATAACAAGTTTGCAATATGTCCTATCTGTCTTTCTAATTTCCAGATGGTCGTGCCTTCTTTCCCGATGGTTGTGCCTTGAGTCTCAAATTTCGCATCTGATTTATTGATGAACTCTTTCATGAGATCTTCCATACTAGATTGATTTGACTATTGTGGTTGGTATTATCGGTACTGCTGCTTCGGCTGCTTTGGAATACCTGGTGGTCCTTGACCCTGTGGTCTAGGATTATTTTGCTTCCATGATTTCAAACTCCCACTAGGTGAACTCCAAGAAAATCCTGGATGTCTTTGTCCCATAGCATTGTAGTTGTTCCCATCTTGGTAGTTTCCTCTATTATAGTTCCCCACAATGTTAACTTCCTCAGCTGAAGCTTGACACTCATGCATAGGGTGTCCCGTTCCACAAAAGTCACATGCTGCTCGTAGTCACTCTATACCTTGGCTAAGGTTAAATTTTTTATTTCTTTGGTCATGGTGTCTAGCTAGGTTTGCACTGATATGTTAGAGTCCACCTGGTGAACCCTAAAAGCTTTTCTTATTTCATTACTCTCAGAAGACCAGTGGTAAGCATCCTCAGACAATTCATCAAGGATCAAGACAACCTCCTCCAGAGTTTTCTTCATTAATGGTCCTCCACATGCAATACTCAGAGTTCATTGTAAGGAGGGTGTCAGTCCATCCCAAAAAACGTGGAGTTGCATCCACAATTTGATTTCATTATGTTGACACCTTCTCACTCTCTCCTTGAATCCTTTCCAAGCTTCAAAGACAGTGTCACTATCCTTCTGGCAGAAATTATGGATTTCCCTTATGAATTTCTCTGTTTTTTCAGCTGAGAAGTACATGTCAAGTAACTTTTTTGTCATATCTTCCATGTCCTGATCGACCCCGTTGGTAAGTTACTACGCCAGTGCTTTGTGTCATCCTTCAGTGAAAAGGGGAATGCCCTTGAGTAGACTGTGTCTTTAGTTACCCTATAATACTGGAACGTGTTCATGATTTCCTCAAAGTCCATAAAGTGAGTGTTAGGATCTTCATTCACCTTCCCTCTGAAGACACAATTGTTTTGGATGGTTTGAAGTAAGCCTTGCTTAAATTCGAAGTTGGTTTCTTCTATGGGTGGAGGTCTGATACTTTACAGTCACTGATTGTAGACCAGTCTGGCATAGTCACCTAGTGATCTCCTATGCCTGGGTGCCACATTTTCAAATTGGTATTTTACCAAGGGTGTCGGTTTAGATTGAATATTCGACCCCCATCCTCTTGGACAGTCTCATCAGCATCTCTAAGTGTTGCTTCAGCTGCTAGCCGTGCAGCTTGTTCTCTCTGTTGGGCCGCTTCCCGTACAGCCTAATCAACTACCTCCTCACCATTTTTAGCCATGTGTTCTTGGGTTGAATATTTCCCCAAGAAAATTCCAGTGAATCCTCTTTCTTTTCTCAGTTTTCGCAGGTGTTTCTCCAACTCCAATCCATAAGATATCACTTCCTTTGAAAAAGATCGAGCCATACACCAGAGAAGTTAAAAAAATATAATAAAGTACAATCAGTTCCTGAATTAGTACTGAAAACTAATTTAAACATTATTAATTTCCAATCCCCGGTAACGACACTAATATTTGATGAGTGCAAAACACAACACAAAGTTATTGTCGCTAGTCAAAGATAGTATAGTTAAATTATCGTCTCCACGGGGATTGAATTTAAACAGTGTTTGAAAAATATTTAGTTAATTACTATCCGGAAAAATTAACGCTTGATTGAATGATGATAAACTACGATTAACTACTAAAAATTTATGCAATTAACAATTTATCATGAAAGACAACAGTCAAGCAACAAAGAAATATCAATGAGAGAAATAAGGGTAATTAACTAGACAGGTGCAAGATAACTGACTCGGGATCCAATTCTTGAATTATTTCACTCTATAATACTGTTGATTCTCACGAATTCAACAGATAATTAGATTAAACTTGAAGTTAATGTTCCTCTTTCGATTAAACTTTAATATCAGTAATTAATCCAATTGAAGAACGGTGAATAATTGAAACGAGTAAAATGATGGTTTTAGTCCTAAGGGTAACATCTCACGAATATGTCCCTGTTTTGTAGTTCGATTAATAATTCAAGAAGCTCTTTCGATCACCTAGTTCAATCATGAAATTAAACTAGATCATAAAATGTAAAGAAATTCAATATCAATCTCCTCTTTCGATTAAAAAAATAACAAATAACTTCACAATACTATTTAAAGCTACATCAATTAATTCAATCAATTGTCAAGAATAGAATCCCTAATCAAGCTATCAATACACCATATTTGTCAACACTCTAAGGGAAATTACTCCATAGCAATGGAAAAATTATTCTCAATAAGGTTTAAAAACATAGAAAACATCAATGCAAAGGATTCGATACAAATTCCTGTATTGCACCGATTGTTGGTTGAAATCTGGATGAATTCTTGTGTCTCCTTACCTTAGTTGCTTCTCTATATTTCGTAGGTCAAAATTCCCTTCAAAAAATTATTTTTGGTATATTTATACTGTGTAAAAGTGGGTTCGGATAGAACTACCCTTTCAAGGCCGAAACAGGAAATAACTCTAAGAATTTTGTACAGGCGCGCCGCGCCGCGCCTCACATTTTTCTCAGAGTAAATTTTTTGTGCACTTTCTGATATTCAGATTTGATCCTCGAACCCCGAATGCAGTCCTGGTTTAATCCCTTGGGCTTTTACTCAGACTTCAAATCTCCAAATTGTTCGATTTATCTGCAAAATATCTTTTTAACTCGGAATCACTTTCTACAAGGCATAAAACATGTAATAAGTAAAATTCACTATCATTTAAGCTCAAACACATGTAAAGTGCAATAATTAGATTGTAAAACATGGCTAAAATACGGGATCATTCAAGAAAGGATTGATTTTAGGATCTTGCCTCTCTAGTAATAGCTATAAATATCAGATTGGCAACTCTTGTAAGACATGAAAGATTCTGCACAAAGAACTGTAGTTCATTATTTTACGCTCAATCTAATAGTTTTATCATCACTTTGTCATCGCTTTCATTTTTGCTCTTGGAATGACCGAGTTTGGAGCCAGCCTCATTATCTTTTTTTATTTCAGTCGTTAGTCTTATGTTTCTTGTTATATTTCATTATCATTTTTTGGATCAAAAGGATTTGCTTGTCTATAAACCACATTATAAATTCAACTATACTATTGTACGGGTAAACAGTTTGGCACCCACTCTGGGGTATAGATAGCTTCGCAATTGTTTTGGTCCATTCATTTATTACTAACAATTTTTTGTTCTTTCCTTAGTAAAAACGAGGTATGGAAGCTAATAATATTAACAACACACACAACGTTGAAGCACGCATTGAACGGGAAGAATTATCTAGTATGATGAGTCAATTAGCAAGACCTGGAACAAAGAGGGAGAGACAACCCCAGTTCGTGAAGGTTATTACCCTCGGCATGTGCGAGACCCAACTCTTAATGACGCCAGGGAGGAACACGTCATAGAGATGGTCAAACTCCTAAGGGAAAAACAGAGAGAAATCATAGATCACCTCTCAAGGCAGGATCGGGTGATGACGAAATTAAAAAAAGTGTTATCAGGTTCTTCCAATAGTGCAAATGGAAGGGGTCCAATTCCTCCCAGTGTTCCCGTAAATCAAACGGCTCAAAGAACCGATAATAACACCCCAAAGGGCGAAGTAGATTTCGATGAAGTCGGAGGGACCGATAGAAAATTTGGATTAACGGTGGTGATCCTTTCAAAATTGAGCTCATGAGATTTATGAGACAAATGAATGAGCGAATGGATCAGAATACAAAAGGGTTTCACACTCGTATGGATCAGATTCTGGCGCACCACCAGTATTAAATGGTCTAGATTAAAAAAAGTACATGCAGTAGTTGTTTACGCCAAGTGCAGAACCAGAGTTAATTCCGCAGAGATTCAAGATGTCGGACATACCAAAGTACGATGGTACTTCGGATCCACATGAGAACATCACGACCTACACCATGGCAGTGAAAGGAAATGATTTGTCTTAATAAGAGATCAAGTCGGTTATGCTGAAAAACGTTTAGTGAAATCCTCACAAAGGGGGCCCTGACATGGTACTCCCTCTTACCCGAGCATTCAATTGATTCTTGTGAGATGTTTGCAGATTTATTCATTAAGGCCCAGGCTGGAGTAAGGGTGGAAAAATGATTAAAAGGAAACAGTTAACCACCCATATTATCTACTAAAAAATGGGTTGGATAATGAACTTTTTAAAAATGGGTCAAATATGGATAAGAACCATATTATCCATTTACAAAATGGATAACCAATGGGTCTAACTTTTACATTTGTAAAGCCTCAAATTGGGGCTTCCTCAAGTTAGGGAACTAAGAATTCTCCTAAAAGTGATCATATGCAAGAAGTCATGGATAATATGGTTACCCATATTATCCGCCAATTAACCCATTTTTTATCCGTAATAAATATTGATCGAGTCGGATAATTTATCCATTTTTTATTACCCATTTTGAACCGAACCATATCCGACCCGACCCGCCCGTTTGTCAGTCCTAAGCTGGGGCAAGAAAGGTTCAGGCCAGAAAGGTAGACATATTTAGAATTTCGCAGGGCGAATCCGAGCTGCTGCGAGAATTTGTGATCCGATTCAAGAAGGAAAGGATGTTGCTACCAGCGGTTCCGGATGAGTGGGAAGCAGAGGCATTCATGAAGGGTCTAAAACCACTAAGTTCTGATGCCTCTAAAGAACTGAAGGATAGTGTTTGAGTTTCAGGCGACAACATGGGTGGATTTCCATAAATGCTACGAATAAGAGATAAGGATAGAGAAAAAACAATATAGCTCTTCGGGGCCAACCAAGGGGCAGAGTCGTGATAAAAATCAAGATAGGTTTAAAATGACTTTGATTCAGATCGGAGATCCTCTAGAGGTCATTTTTTACCATACGAGAGAGCCGACGAGCATAATAGTAAAGGGTTTCAGTCATGGAATAGGTCAGCTTCCAATAGAAGGACGGATCGTGGCCGGAATAACAGGTCGTTACAAGAAAAAGAGGTGTTGGGGTCTTGAGAGCCGCATATCCTAGGTTATCAGATTACAACTTTAACATCAGCCTGGTAGAGTTGGTGTCGGTAATGAAAAATATCAAAAAATCCCAGTTCCCAAAGCGAATCCGATCAGATCCTAGCCAGAGGGATCCTAGTTTATGGTGTGAATACCATGGGACTCATGGCCATTGAACTGGGGAATACATCTTTGAGAGGAGGTGGCGACATTGTTAAAGAATGGTCATCTTAGAGAAATTTTAAGTGACCATGCCAAACACATAATGGCCGGATTCGGGACAATATGGAGTCATCAAAAATAGAAGCAGGATCACCTCATATGACAATTAATATAATCTTCAGAGAGAGAGAGGTCAATGGGGTAACTTTTTCAGCAGTAAAAAAGACAAAACAATCGGTGACTCACCGCAAGAGAGTTCGGTAAGTCTCGGAGGATGACATCACCTTCACGCAGGAGGACGCCGACAAACTTCTTCTGCCACACAATGACGCTTTGGTAATCTCTCTTAATATCTTAGATTTCAAAATTAAATGTATGTTGGTTGATCCAGGAAGTTCAGCCAATATCATCCAATGGAGAGTTCTGGAGCAAGCAAAACTAACCGGGAACATCATTCCTACGACAAAGATCCTAGTTGGCTTCAACTTGAGAAGCGTGACAACCCGAGGAGAGATTTTGTTATCCACTCACGCCAAAGGTGTAACAATAACCACCATGTTCAAAGTGGTAGATGGCGACATGGGCTATAACGTGATCCTTAGAAGACCGTGGATAAACGAGATGAAGGCTATGACCTCGACATATCACCAATTGCTAAAAATTTTGACTCCTGAAGGTATCGACAAATAAATGGAGACCAACCAGTGGTAAGGGAGATGAACGCGATGACCATTTCTAGCAGCAAAGGAAAAGATCCCAACAAATAGAAATTACAGGAATCGATGCCTTCTCCCTTTCCAAATAAAGATGATAAAGGCGAGGAGTCATCGAAATCCTACCAAGTGTCGAGATATTTTCAGGTACCTGAGGAGATGGATGTGATCAGATCAACTGCGGAAGAACTCGAGCAAGTAGCTTTGCTTGATGAATTTTTGGAAAAGATGTTTCATTTTGGAACAGAATTAAATCCCAAGATCAGGTTAGGATTTATAAATTTTCTTAAAGCTAACGTTGACTACTTTGCGTGGTCGCACTAGGATATGACATGTACCTCATTGGAGGCAGCAGTCCACAACTTAAGCTTGGGTCCAAACTTCCCAGCGATAAGATAAAAAAATGCCTGATAACAGAGGTTAGGAACAGATTTGTTAAAAAAGAGGTAACCCGACTACTCAACATCGGTTTAATCCAGGAGGTAAAATATCCAGACTGGTTAGTCAACGTAGTTGTAGTACCCAAAAATAATAACAAATTTAGAATGTGTGTGGACCATAAGGATTTGAATAAGGCTTTCCCAAAGACTGTTTCCTGTTTCCAAACATTAATCAAATGATTGATGCGACAATCGGACACGAGTTGATGAGTTTTCTTGATGCTTCTTTCGGGTACAATTAGATTAGGATGAACATGGAATATCAAGATAAAAATTATTTCATCACAAACTACGGCACATATTGTTATAATTTGTTGCCTAATGGGCTTAAGAAAGTCGGAGCCACTTATCAGAGGCTCTTTAATAAGATGTTTGAAAAGAAGATAGGAAAAATGATGGAAGTGATTATTGATGACATGTTAGTTAAGTATTTAAATGGAGGGGATCATCTGAAACATCTCCAAGAAACTTTTGACATTCTAAGGAAATACAATATGAAACTCAACCCTGAGAAGTGTGCCTTCGGGGTCGGCTCTGAAAAGTTCTTAGGGTTTTTCGTCTCACAAAGAGGGATCAAAGATAACACCGATAAAATCAAAGCCATCGAGGACATTCTGGATCATCCAATAAGCATGAAAAAGTTACAGAGACTGACCGGCAGGTTGGTGGCTCCCAGCGGATTCATCTCAATGTCCTCGAAAAAGTATCATGACTTTTTTTCACTTCTGAAAAAGAAGAAGGACTTCATATGGACTCTGGAATGCCAACAAGCATTGAAAGACCTAAAAAGGTACTCGTCCATCCCTCTGTTATTGTCAAAGTTGTGGGACGACGAGCAGTTGTTAATCTGTTTAGTGGTCTCGGAAGTAGCGGTAAGTGCCATTTTGTTCCGAGAAGAAAAAGGTACGCAATTTCCTGTTTATTATGTTAGTAAGATATTGTCAGCAGCAGAGACTCATTATCCGCACCTCGAAAAGCTGGCATTAGCTCTTGTAGTTGCCTCTCAAAAGCTTAGGCCTTATTTTCAATGTCACTCGATAGCCATCGTGACAACCTTTCCCTTAAGGAATTTCCTTCACAAACCTAAATTTTCAGGCCGTTTGGCTAAATGGGCGATCGAAGTTAGTGAGTTCAACATTGAGAATAAACCGAGGACTAAATTAAGTCACAAGTTTTGGCCAATTTCAAAATGGGATTAATTCCTTTGGATGTAAGGAAGCAGTGTTGGTGTCGTGAATGACATCGAGAGTTTGGACCTTGTTTACGAATGGAGCTTCCAATGGAATAGTTCTTATCACGCCTTCAGGGGAGACCCAAAGGCATGCCATTAGAACTGTACCGTTAACTTACAGTGAGGCCGAGTATGAGGCTTTGGTTGCAGGACTTGAACTATCCCGGGGGCTACGTTGTGAGGTCATTGAAACAAAGTGCGACTCCCAGTTTGTGGTAAACCAAGTGTATGGGATTTTCGACACAAAGGAGGAATGTATGAGGCAGTACTTGAACAAGATTCAAGCGTTACTTGCACAATTTAGAGAATGGCCAATCTTCCACATTCCGAGGAAAGAAAATGTGGCAGCAGATGCATTTGCTAATTTGGAGTCATCCATAGAGATGAAAGGATCTGATTCTGGTACAGGTACAGTCATCCAACTGCTGGATTCGATGTTGGATGTGGATGGCCACTGTCGTGCCCCTTTTTCTCGTGAAATCGGGTTTCGATATTGTGAAAACTCTTTTAAAGGAAGGGTTATTGAAAGAGAGAGTCGCCACCTAACAGATTAAGGTACGTTAGGTCACCTATTTGCAAATGACTCAGGTTTACTAGTTTGCGTCACCAGAGATCGGGTAAGGGCTCAAATTACCTCGAGGATAAGGTGTTAGGCACTCCTCGAGGTCCACAACGGTGGGTCCCGTCCGAACTCGAATTATGTGAACTAGTCTAAGAGAAAAAGAAACAGTTTGGACAAATAAAGAATTATCTTAACAGAAATGGGGGGTCCTAAGTTTTTTAGCCTAAAGGATCACCCCGTATAATATAAATAATATTCCGTAACTCCCTCAAGACGGGGTGTTACTCATATTATTCAGCGAGCACAGACTATCATCTCCTACTACCCGATTACTATCTTTAAGTTATTTACCTAAAGCGCTCTATTTAATTCTAAGTCATGCCCTATGCGTGCACTACTTGTCCCATGCCTATGGTCCAGGAGGCATTTGGACTTCTATTTCAGGGTGGTTATAGACCTTAACTTAGGCTGCTCAAAAGGAAAATACTAAGCGACCAAAAACAGTTAAGACTTTCAAATAGAAACAAGTGTGGGCCCAAGTTAGCCTCCGCATTTAGACATCAAATGCACGCCAACCTGGTTAACATTGACAGATTTTAGTTAATTACAGAATCCTATAGGCATGATATCTATGTGATGTTGAATGAACGAGAAGACAGTCATGTACAAAATCAGTTTCTTAATGCAATTAGTAGAACCTTCATAAATTTGCCTACTGATTTTAGCATAATAAGATTAAGCCTACTAGCATGGTATCTAGGTGTTTTATGCGATAGTAAATAGTGGCAAGTCACAGAAACAGATCCAAAATTATTTGTTTTAATCCTATAGGCATGTTTTCTAGTGAGAGTAACAACACACTGTTTGGAAACTCCTGAATAAGCGGGCAGAAATGACAATTAAATAGATTCAGGCATACAATCTACAATTTGATCCAGTTTTAGGTCCTATAGGCATGATTTCTATAATTTGATCCAGTTTTAGGTCCTATAGGCATGATTTCTATAATTTGATCCAGTTTTAGATCCGATAGACATGATTTCTACAGTTTGAACAGAACAGTATGTAAGCAGGCATTTGCACACATATTGGACCACACCATTTCCTAGAAACATGATTACTAACAAAACATAATAAGGTACCTATAGGCAGGATTTCTAATATACAACATTTAACAACATAGTATCGAACCTATAGGCAGGATCTCTACCCAGCCTTATTGTAAAATGTAAAATAAGAATCCCTTCCCATTTCACTAACACCCCAGAATTGTTATTATAAATAATTATTACATACCAGAATTTAATGTGATAAATTACAAAGTAAGTATAACTATAGGGAGCCTACAACAGGCCCAAATACACCTAGACAAGCCAGGCCTTCAACTCACTATAACTCCAAAATCCATTGTTCATAGATACAACATAACAAGTTGTTGAGTGATTCACCCATATCTCAAGGTTGAGCATACAAAACCTAAATCCCTAGTGTTTCAGAGTTCCCAAGGGTTTCAAGAACCCATGGCAGTGCTCACACTAGAGAGATTGATCAGAAACAGTTCAAGGAAAGAATAGGGACCAGATTCTAGTGTGTCAGAGTTCACAAGGGTCTCACATGGATCCTGAGCAGTTCTCACACTAGGGAGATCAAAAGACAGAACCTAAATAGTCTTGGCTTTCAGCCGGCTAAGAATGAGGATTCAGAAAGGGCAAATAGTAAAGGAATAGGAGGGAGTCAAAGAATTTTACTAAAGGGACAGAACACATATATACAAAAAAAATAGCAGACATGCTTGAACTTAAGAAAACTTAGTCAAGTTTTAGAAATTAAACTCAATCACATGCTAACAAGGTAAGTTCATAAGCAGATTCATAGTGATAACAGGGAGTCCAGATTAGACTAAGTACAGGAACTAGTGTCATAGGAAGGAATCACATTAATTAGCAATAGGTCAGGACATGTTAAAAACTGATTGAGGCAGTTACTAGAGGTGTCAGAATATAATAAGAACAAAATCAAACAGGCCACATTATAACAGGTTCAACAAACAGACTTATAAATCTGTTAATGCACACATCTATACATGGTTGACCAGTCCACAGGAAAAGGTATGAGAGCATGTTTATAAATAGGTTCATAACAAACTCAACTTAAAAAAGATAGTCATCAGTAACCTATAGTTTAGGCAGAATTTCATTAATCAACTCAAAATAGGTTCAAATATGTCTCAAACTACAAGTAAGAGCATTTAGGATAACATAGTCTAGTTGAAATAGCACATTGAGAAAATAATCTAATGAAGTGGAAAAGGGTCTAATAACTCACTAGTTGAGATGAAACACGGAAAAAAGGAATCCAACAGTGTGGTAAATATCGCCAAACAGAAGCAATAACTTGGAGATTTCTGGCCTTTGCTTTCAGCCGGCCAGGAATCAGAACACATAATGAGATTATTCAAGAGTGGAAGCACACAATTTTTGTTATAGTAGTGAAAGATTTTCGAACTCAGAACTTGAAAAAAACCTTCATCAAAGGGGAGAGGGAGGGGTTTAAATAGTGTAGAAAACTAAACACATAATATGGAAAATAATTAATTCAGGAATCTAAATCAGTAAGGAAAGGTAAATTCAAAACCCTAGTTTTAGGTAAGTCACACAAAATCGGCAGATAAATAAGGACAAAATAATCACACACTGCGTGAAAATGAACGTGGACAGGGAATTATTCAAGAGAAACACAGAATCGAACCAGATTTGTTTCGATTAAAAAAGATCTGAAACCCTAATTTAAGGCAAGTAAAAGGAATCAACAGATATAGGAAGATTCACGCATAATAGAGTGAATATAGACGAAATAATGCTAAAAATCAAAGCTTGAACCAATTTAGGTTCGAATCAAAAGAGAATCTGAAACCCTAACTTTAGGGAATCAGCAAGATACGAACAAATCGGGCTTACACGATGCAAATAAACGTGTTTGACCTTAATATTGTTCAGATTCAAGAGGTGAAATTGATTAGGACAGAATCAAAGTGACTTGCCATGTTTAGGCAAGTACTTAAGTTATTCTGTAAAGAGTCACCTAATAAAGGAAAAATGCCGAAATGGTAAGTGAATGGGGAAAGAATTGTTACAACCCATATTCACGTACGTTGGCTCATGCCATAAGTTAATCTATGTAAATATGAGAAGAGATTATCTTTGAGATGATAATAATTTAATCCTATTGATCTTAAATGATACAAGAGTGTATAAGAGTGATTAACACGTATTAGAAGTTAAACGAATCTAGGATGTTGTAACTCGTATTTTTGGGTAAACCTAGGGGTGCTTGATATTCTCAAGAGTTTGTGTTTTAAGGTATTTTAATCATATAATATCCGTATCATAGTCTTGAAGTCAAACGAGTTATGAAACAAAAGTCGACAAGAGTTGTCGCAACTTAGGTTCATAGTTTTACTTAAACTCTAGGTCAAATATTATTAAGCTTTTCTCCCAATCTACTTGGAATTACAGGGTGATCTACCCACCAAATTGAATATATATGAGTCTTGTTTCCGACTCATTAAACTGCTTATCAATACGACATTGGAGTAGAGAGATATAGATATTTTTGTGAGACTGCACAAGCTGCTAGGTGACAAGTAGGTGGGTCACCTACTTGGTTAAATGATAGCCCAAAAAGAGGCAATTTCGGGCCATCTAAAGAGCCCATTAAAAGGAGTATCTCCTGTAATATATCCCTCATTATATTTCACAAATAATCAGACCTAAACCCCTGCAAACTTCCTCCCAAAAATTATCCACAAACCCTAATTGATTTTCCCTCTCTTTCAAGTTCAAATTGGGGGTAAACCCTAGAGTTTGAAGAACCAAGATAAGGTTTGAGTTATCCAAAAAGTAAGGTGAGTTTACTTCTATATTTCATCCAATTTTTTTTGGTGTAAATATATGGTAATTCGTTTTATACTTGTAAGAACTCACGGGACGGTGATCGGAAACCGTGAGTTCGAGTTATTCACTTGTAGAGGACTGTTTTTCGGACTATTTTGTATTGCTGTTGGGATGCGTATTTTCCTACTGCATTGTGGAGTTTTGGAGGAGGAATGGCATGGATAAACACCATATAGATGTAGGGTTGTGGGCTGGTCATTCGTCGTAACATTTCCGGGTCGTTTGACACGATTACGGTGGTCGTCTTATGTATGAAGTTATTAGGTTGTGTGTGGACTGTTTTGGGAGGCTCAATTTGATTATTATTGATGTTATTTGGGATGTTTGGTGATTTTTTTGACTTATGTGAAGTCATATATATAGGGGAGGTGTTGCCTATTTCATCGTAAAATAGGTTGTGGTCGTTACACAATAGTTATGACGCTTAAATGATAACGATAGTGTCGTTTATCTTATTGTAGACTAAGGAGTCCTGAAAATTGTATAGCTTGAGATTTGGGCAATATGTACAAGGTATTTGAAGCTATCCCTCTCCTTCTTTTGCACGACTCCGATTGTACATAATGCAATGAACGAGCTTCCAAAGATACTCTACTCTTAGAAGCTAGCAGTACTTACATTGTTTCCCTTCTTATGGAACAATTGATGTTAAGGTTGCATCTCTTATTCTTATGTTATCAATGTTGTTGGTACTTCCTGATTCTTATAAGATAGTCGATGAAGAGTTATCCCTAATGATGTGTACGGAGAATATCGACCTTACGTCGCTCCAAAATGTTCAGAACATGATTCCAATGAGTCCTGCATGCATTATATATATATGTATCTATTTAACTCTACCGAGCCGTGCTATAGTCGGTCGGGTATGGCACCTATTGTGCAACCACTGATCAGTTGGGTTTACCGAGTCCTCTTTGAGGCCGGGTATGATATGGTGATGATGATTCCCACATAGGCGGATGTTGATACGATGATGATGATGCCCACAGAGGCGGATGTTTTTAAAAGATCATGTATATATATATGTATCATGTATCTCATGTTACTGTATCTTAGAAGCACTCAGATGTTATAGGTTGTATCTTCTCTTTCTTTATTTATATTATTGTTCATATTTATATTGACCTTCCTTACATACTCAGTACATTATTCGTACTGACGTCCTTTTTATTTGTGGATGCTGCATGTCGTGTTGCAGGTCCTGATAGACAGGTAGACGCAGTTCCCCCACCACGGTAGGCTTTCCAGTTCAGCGGTTATAGGCGAGATCCCTTCTCCGGACTTGCCATGGTCTTGGTATGCATTTTTGTTATAGATATTATGGGTATGTCGGGGCCCTGTTCCGACTATGTTGCATTACTTATGCTCCTTTAGAGGCTCATAGACAGGTGTCGGTTTATGTATAGTTTTGTATGCCTTGTCGGATGATTTTTGTTTTATAGTCTTTCATGGAAGCGTGGTAGCTCCTAACTT
>ML380099.1:0-57316 GCA_005239525.1 Nicotiana knightiana
TTTAGTTTTAAGATCGATTAGGATGTTTATGGATTTATCTTGGACAAGTTACGATGACGTACACTTGTTTCTTTTGATCACATGGCAAAAACGTCTCATGAAATGCACCCGTGATTGCTATGTGCATTTTTATTAGTTGTTTAGAGTTAAGGGTCGGGGGCATGAGTTGCCACTCCCGAGTGTAGTTTTTTTTAATTTTGAGGTAATGATAAATTTTTGTCAAGTTTCAAAGTAAAGGTGTTAATTCTACCGAAGGATTACCTAAAATGGTGTTCAATAGCCTAAAGATAACATGTTTTGGGCTATGTCCACATTAGCCCCAAATGGTATCATGTTAGGCTATCCTAATTAGGTCATTTGGACATGATTCGAATGGTATCACGTCAGTCATACTAGTGCAGCTTGTTCTATTAATTGGAACTATGAATATTAACTAAACGGTCATTAAACAACATACAACAACCAAAAAGTACCAATATCAAAACAACATTTGTCAGACTCACCGGTTCATTATCATACTAACAAACATCTATAAAACCCCATTTATGTATATAGTAAAAGAAACATCCTTATTTATCAAGAACAACTAGCTTAAGTAATGAGTAAAAGAGAGTTCCAATCCAGCATTTCATTGAGAATCAGAAGGGTTAATACATACTTTTTTAAGAGTAAAACAGTAGAAAATTGGACCAAATAAAGGTCAGATGCTAAAAAACTGGAGATCAACACAACAACTAACAGGAAACAAGACCAGCTGTAGAGAAGCCCAGAAAGTGAGAGCTTGGAAAACTAGAAATTGAAGCAAGACCAGCAAGAAAAACAAATTTCAACCGGATAAACTTTTAAAACCCAGAAAAACCGGTCAGCTACCACCCAAGTTCAAGAATACCAAAACTGAAGAAAACCAGATTTTTTCAGATATTTTTATACCTAATCGAGTGTTCTTTCAGTATAGGATTTCTACTCTCTGTGTGTATATGAAATTTCTGTATCCAGATTTTTAGCAGGGCCCCAGGATCAAAAAAGTGTCCAGAATATGTGAAAGGAAAGTCTATTTATAGGGAGCTCAAGGATGGGATATGCTTTTGGCATATTCCTTATCCAAAAGGCTGAAAAATAGTACTAAATAGTACCTAGGGCAGCTGTCAACCTTATCTTTGGGAAAACTGCCCCTATTCTAGAACATTCTTACTTATTAAAAGACCATTTTATCCTTAAAATCCTGATTTCCTAAGTCTACATTACCTAATGTACCCCCTTGGAGTCCTTGAATTTACCTTTGGGTAATTAGGGTTAAACTCACTTGGGTTATTACTTGAACATTGGTTAGTTAACCCTAGTTAGCTTACTACTTAACTAGGATCATTAGGTATTAACTCTGGTTTAACTTGTTAATTAATTTAGGACAATTAGTTTAATTCTTTAGAACTAGGTTAATTGGCCCATTTCAGTTCAATTAGACTTAACTATTTAACTATCAACTAAGGAGTTAGGCCGGACTTCGGCGACCTCCACAAGTGACCCTTACTCACATGAATCGACGACTTGTAAGTTTGAGTCACAGAGTCGCTTGGGATCATCTTCAGCCTGTCCTAGGGTTTCGACAGTTTCCTAGATCCGGAATTACTCACAAACGGATGATTGTTTGGGGAAAAAATATTGAGAGGGGTTTAAGTGGGACACAAGGATCATCTGGTATCAATTTGAGGTTGATTGATAGTGCTTCGCCGCCGGTGGTGATTTCCGGCCGGCGGAGCTAAGGCAGTAGATGGAGGAGACCGGCTGGTTTCTAGAGAGAGGTGAAAGACGGTGGGGAGGGGGGTGTAGGACTTCAAAGTGAACTGGGGTAGGGGGGGGGGTTCTTGGAACAGTTATATACTGGAGAATTAGGGAGTTCTCAGCCGTTAGATCAAAAGAGATCAACGGCTGGGATTTGTTATAATCCAAACAGAGTTGTTTTGGGATTAGGGCTGGCCGGGTGGGCTATGGGATTTGGGCTGGGTCGTTTGAGTGTATAGAGATAGGGCCGATTGGGCCTGGTTAATTCTTGGCCCAGGTCCGATTTTAGCGCTCTTAAACTAGTTAATCTAATTAAGTTCAAATCTAACTTAATCCAAAAATGTAGTAATTAATTTTAAACCTTATTTTTCATTTATTTACAGATTAATAAAGAATAAAACGACCAATTTTATATTCCTAATTAAATCTATGATTTATCGAATAAAAAATTATTAATTTTTAGTAATTAGCTATTAAAACTACATTACATTAAATAACCATCATTCGTCTATTATTCAGTTAATTCTAATTTTATAATTCCTTGATAATAGTGATGAAATTTTTAATAATTTTAAAAGATGAATTATGCAAAAAATATGAATCTTTCACAATTAATCACTGAAAGTCAACAAAAATTCATAAAATCAATTGATTTATTGAGATTTTTATAGGACGATATGGCGAGTAAAAATCACATGCTCACAGCAGGGAGGTGACTACTGTTCCTAGGTCGGTTTTGATGGCTTGAAAAATTTTCACGATCCTGGTCTGGGCACATGTGGAAGACGTGGGCTATAACACGCGAAAATAAGGGAATCAAGCAAAATTCCCATCTTATGGCCTTAAAATGCCATAAAATAAGGAACGGTCATGGCAGGCGGTGACTATTTTTCATAAGGTCCCTATTGATGGTCTACAAAATTATTAGGCGATCCGGTCAGGGATCCCAGGCCTATGCGTAAGCCGTGGACTATAGCTCACGAAAAAGAGGGAATCAGGCTAAATTCTAGTTTTATGGCCCTAAAACGCCAAAAGAAGGAACGATCATGGAGAGCAGTGACTATTGTTACTTAGGTCATGTTTTATGGCCGGAAAATTTTTGGCGATACGGGTCTGGGCCTAGCGAATGCGTGTGCTATAACACACGAAAATATGAAAATCGGGCGGAATTTCAGTTTTACGAACCTAAAACGCCAAAAAATGAGAAACAGTATATGCGGGGCTATGACTATTATTCTTTAGGTTGTAACTGATGGCCCAAAATATTTTTAGGTGATCCAGATCCGAGGGCTCGGTCCCATGCAGAAGGTGTGGGCTATATCACATGAAAAAGAGGGAATCAGGTGAAATTCTAGTTTTATGGCCTTAAAACGCCAAAAAACGAGGAACAATCGTGGAGGGATGGTTATTATTGGTCCTTCAATCATTTTTGATGGACCGAAAAATTTTAAGGCAATCTGGTTTCGGAGGCTTGGGTCCAACTGGAAAGCGCGAGTTATAACATAAAAATACGTGAAACGGGTACAATTACAAGTTTATGGCCCTAAAACGCCAAAATACGAGGAACGGTCATGGCGGGGCGATGACTATTGTTCCGTTGTTCAGTTTTTATGGCCTGAAAAAAATTTTAGGCCATCCAGAGCCGGGGGCCCAGACTAATGCAGAAGGCGTGCACAAGGACACGAAAATGAGGCAATCGGGCGAAATTTTAATTTTGTGACCCTAAAACGCCGAAAATGATGAATGGTCATGGAGAGGTGGTGACTATTATTCCTTGGTTTTTTCTTAAAGGTCTTAAAAGAATTTATGCTATCCGGGTCTGGGGGCCCGGTCTCTAGCGGAAGGCGTGGGCTATAGAACACGAAAACCCGAGAATCAGGCACAATTTAGTTTTATGACCCTAATACGCCAAAAAACGAGAAACGTTCATGGAGGAGCGGTGCATTTTAGATGGCCTAAATTTTTTTTATACGAGCTGGGTACGGTGACCCGGGCACATGCGAAAGGTGTGGGCTATAAAACACAAACTTCAGGGAATTAGATGGAATTCCTGTTTTAGGCTTTAAAATGCCAAAAATGAGGAATGATCATGGCGGTGACTATTGTTACTTAGGTCGTATTTGATGGCCTAGAAAAATGTTAAGCGCTCCAGGTCCGGGGCCCATGCCCAGTTGGAAGGCGTGGGTTTTAGCATACGAAAATCAGGAAATATGGTCGAATTCAAATTTTATGGCCCTAAAACGCCAAAAGATGAGGAAGCGACTATTTTTCCATATGTCATTTTTAAGGCGATCTGGGTCCGAGCCCATGTAGAAGGCGTGGGTTGTACCACACAAAAATCTGGGAATAGGACGGAATTTGAGTTTTATGAGTCTAAAATACCATAAAAGGAGGAACAACCACAAGGGGGCTGTGACTATTGTCCCTTAGGTCTTAATTGTTGGACTGAAAAAATATTAGGATATCTAGTTTTAGAGACCCGGTCGCATGCGAAAGGTGTGGGTTATAGCACACGAAAAAAGGGAACCGGGCGAAATACTAGTTTTATGGCCTTAAATGCCATATATCTAGGAACAATCATCGAGGGGCGGTGACTATTGTTCCTTAGGTCATATTTTGTGGCCCGAAATATTTATAGTCTATCTGGTTCCAAGGCTCGAGTCCACGCGTATGGTTTGGGTTATAGAACACAAAAATTAGGGAATCAGGCAGAATTCAAATTTTATGTCCTTAATACGCCAAAAAACGAGGAAGGTCATGCCGGGGCGATGACTAATCTTCCTTTGGTCCTTTTTGATGGACCGGACAAGTTTTAGGCGATCTATGGCCAGAGGCTCAGGCCCATGTGAAAGGTGTGGGCTATAGCACACAAAATTTGAGAATCTGGCAGAATTCCAGTTTTATGGCCCTAAAACCCAAAAAATGGGGAGCGGTCCTGGAGGATTTGTGCCTATTGTCCCTTAGGTCATTATAAAGGCCCAAATTGTTTTTAGCCGCCAAAAAATGAGAAACGTTCATGGCGGGGAACTGAATATTGTTCCTTAGGTAATTTTTGATGGCTGGAAAAATTATGATGCGATTCGAGTCCGGGACCCCAGGCCCATACGAAAGGTGTGGGCTATAGCACAGAAAAATAAGGGAATCGGACGAAATTCCAGTTTTATGGCCCTACAATGCCAAAAATAAGGAACGGTCATGGCGGGGCAGTGACTATTGTTTCTTAGGTAGTTTCTTATGGCTCGGAAAAACTTTAGGGGATCCGGATCCAGGAGCCCGAGCCCATGCGGAAGGCGTGGGCTATAGCACACGAAAATCAAGGAATCAGTAGGAATTTCAGTGTTATGGCACTAAAATGCCATAATCGGAGGAACGATCATGGAGGACGGCGACTACTGTTCCTAGGTCATTTTTGATGGCATGAAAAATTTTGGCGATCTAGTTTCGGGACAATGCCGAAGGCGTGGGCTATATAGCACACAAAATTTGAGAATATGGCAAAATTCTAGTTTTATGGCCCTAAAACGCCAAAAATCGAGGAACGGTCATGGAGGGGCGGTGAATATTATTCCTTAGGTCAATTTTGATGACCCAAAAAATCATTAGGCGATCCGATTTCAGGGGCTTGGACCAATGCAGAAGACATGGACTATATCACACGAAATAGAGGGAATCGTGCGAACACTTGTTTTATGATCCTAAAATGCCAAAAAATGAGGAATGGTCATGGCGGGGAGGTGATTATTTTTCCCTAGGTCATTTTTGAGTCGAAATTTCTTTTCCTATCCGGGACGGGGCCTATGAGGAAGGTGTGGAACGAAATTCTTTTAGGTGATCGAGTTACGGAGGCACGGGCCCATGCAAAAGGCGTTGGTTATAGCAAGGAATTAGGAGAAATTCTTGTTTTCTGACTCTAAAACGCAAAAAAATGAGGAACAACCATGGCAGACCGGTGAGTATTCTTCCTTAGATAGTTTTTGATGGTAAAAAGGCTTTAGGAGATCCGGGTCCGAGGGCTCGGGCCCATGCGAAATGTGTGATCTATAACACACATAAATTAGGGAATTGAGTAGAATTCTAATTTTAGGCCCTTAAATACCATAAAATGAGGAACGGTCATTGCGAGGTGGTGACTATTATTTCTTGGGTCGTTTTTGATGGTCCATAATAAATTTAGGCAATCCGGGCCCGAGGGACATGCCTATGTGGAATCAGGTCATACTAGTTTTATGGCACTAAAACGCCAAATAACGAGGAACGGTCATGTAGGGGCGGTGATTATTATTACTTAGGTCGTGTTTGATGGCTAGAAAAATTTGGCCAATCCAGGTTCATGCGGAAATGCGTAGGCTATAACAAACGAAAATATGTTAATCGAGCAAAATTTCAGTTTTATGAACCTAAAACGCCGAAAAATGAGGAACACTATTGGCGGGGCTATGACTAGTGTCCCTTAGTTCATAATTGATGGATCAAAAATTTATTAGGAAATCCAAATCCTGGGTCCCGGTCCCAGGCGGAAGGTGTGGGCTATATCACACTTAAAAAGAGGGAATCAGGCAAAATTCTAGTTTTATGGCATTAAAACGCCAAAACTATGGCGAACGGTCGTGGCGGGGCAGTATTAATTTGTCTTAAGGTAATTTTTGATGTTCAGAAAATTTTTAGGCAAGCATGGTCAGGAGGCCCGGGCCCATGTGGAAGGTGTAAGTTATAGCACACGAAAATTAGGGAATCAGGCGGAATTCCAAATTTATGGCCTTAAAACGCCAAAATACGATTACGGTCATGGAAGGGCGGTGAATATTGTTCCCTTGCTCATTTGTGATGGTCCGAAATTTGTTTAGGTGATTCGGGGCCAGGGGCCTGGGCCCATGCAGAAGGCGTACTTTAGCACACGAAAATAAAGGAATCAGGCGAAATTACAATTTTATGGCCCTAAAACGCCAAAAAATGAGGAACGTTCATGGCGAGGCAGTGACTATTATTCCTTAGGTTTTTTTTAATGATCCGAAAATAATTGATGTGATGGTCCGGGGGCCCAGGCCCATGTGGAAAGCATGGGATATAGCACAAGAAAATCTAAAAAATCGGGTCGAATTCCAATTTTGTGGCCCTAAAAAGCCAAAAAATTAGAAACGACCATGGAGAGGCAATGAATATTGTTACTTAGGTGGTTTTTTATTGTGCGGAAAAAAATTAGACGATCCGGTCAATGAGCCCGGCTCATGCGGAACGCATGGGCTATAACACACAAAATAAGGGATAGGCAGAATTCTAATTTTATATCCCTAAAATGCCAAAAACCGAGGAACGATCATGGAGGGACAGTGACTATTGTTTCATATATCATTTTCTTTGGCTAGAAAAATTTTTGGGTAATCTGAGTCCGAGATCCCGGGCCCATGGGGAACGCGTGGGATATAGCACACAAAAACTTAGGAATCAGACGGATTCCAATTTTATGGCTCTAAAATGCCAAAAATCGAGGAACGGTCATATAGGGGTGGTAAGTATTGTTCCATAGGTCATTTTTGATTGACGAAAAGATTTTGGTGATCCGGGTCCGGGTCCATGCGGAAGGCGTGGGCTATAGCACACAAAAATTAGGGAATCAAGTGTCAAAACACGAGGAACGATCATAGAGGGATGGTGACAATAGTTCTTTAGGTAAATTTTGATGGAACAAAAATGTTTTAGGCGATCTGGGTCCCGGGACCCTGCCCATGCAAAAGGTGTGGACTTTAACACAAGAAAATCAAGGTATAAAGTGGAGTTCCTATATTTTACCCCTAAAATGCAAATAAACAAGAAACGGTCATGTCGGGGTGGTGACTATTATTACTTTGCTCATTTTTATGGCCTAGAAAAGGTTTAGGCGATTCAATACCAGGGGCTCAGGCTCATGCGGAAGGCGTGATCTATAACACACAAAAATCAGTGAATCGGGCGAAATTCTAGTTTTATGGCTCTAAAACCCATATGTCATTGTTGATGGCCCAAAATTCTTTTTAGAGGATCCGGGTATGTGGGCCCGGGTTCATGCGGAAAGTATATAACACACGAAAATAAGGGAATCTGGCGGAATTCTATTTTTATCGGCCTAAAACGCCAAAAAACGAGGAACTATCATGGCAGGGTGGTGACTATTGTTCCTTAGGTTGTTTTTGATGGCCTGAAAAATTTTTAGACGATCCGAGTCTGTGAGACCGAGTCCATGCGGAAGTCTATAGCACATGAAAATCAAGGAACCAGGTAGCATTTCAATTTTATGCCGCTAAAATGCCAAAAAAACAAGGAACGATCATGGTAGGGCAGTGATTATTGTTCCTTAGGTCATTTTCTATGGATCAAAAAACTTTAGGCGATTCGGGTCCGGAATCGGGGATCCCTGGCCCATGCAGTAGGCTATAGCACACGAAAACTAAAGAATAGGCGAAATTCTAGTTTTATGGCCCTAAAATACCAAAAAGAAAATGAATGTTCATGGCGTGGTAGTGACTATTGTATCATTTTTGATGGGCTATAAAATTTTTAGTCGATTTGGGTGTGGGGGCCTGGGCCCATGCGGAAGGATTTGGGGACATCACACAAATATCGAGGAATCAAGCGAAATTCCAGTTATATGGCCCTGAAGCACCAGAAAATGAGGAACGAATATAGCGGGGTGGTGACTATTGTCCCTTAGGTCATTATTGATGTCATGAAAATATTTTAAGCAATCCGGGTGCAGAGACCTAGACATCGGAGGAAGGCATGGGCTAAAGCACATGAAAATCAGAGAATCTAGCGAAATTTCACTTTTATGGACCTAAAACGCCAAAAAATGAGGAACGGTCATGGTGGGACCGTGACTATTATTCCTAAGGTAATTTTTGATGGCATGAATTTTTTTTAGGTAATTCGGGATCGAGGGCCCAGGCCCAAGTGGAAGGGGTGGGATCTAGAACACGAGAATTTGGGAATCGTGCAGAATTCCAATTTTATGGGCGTAAAACGCTAAAAAATGAGGAACGATAATGGAAGGGACTTGTCTATTGTTCCTTAGGTCATTTTTGATGGAAGAAATTATTTTTAAGAGATCCAGGTCCGTGGTCCAAAACCATGTAGAAGGCGTGGGTAATAGCACAGGAAAATCAAGGAGTCGGGTGGAATTCGAGTTTTATGGCCCTTAAACGCCAAAAATGAGGAACGGTCATGGCAGGGCATGATCATTGTTTCTTGCATCATTTTTGATGGCCCATAAAATATTTAGGCGATCAGGCATCGGCAGTCCAGGCCTATGCGGAAGGCGTGGGCTATAACACACAAAAATTAAAAAAATTGGGCGAAATGCCAGTTTTATAGCCCTAAAACGCCAAAAAAGATGAACATTAATAGAAGGGCACTGTCTATTGTTCCTTAGGTAATTTTTGATGGACGAAATTATCTTTGGAGATCTAGGTTCATGTCCCGGGATCATGTAGAAGGCGGGGGTAACGGAACTAGAAAATCAGGGAGTCAGGCGGAATTCCAGTTTTTATGGTCATGAAACGCTAAAAAATGAGGAACGATCATGGCAGGGCATGATCATTGTTTCTTGCATCATTTTTAATGGCCCATAATATATTTAGGTGATCAGGAGTCGGCAGTATGGGACTATGCGGAAGGCGTGTGCTATAGCACGTGAAAATCAAAAACATCAGGAGAAATGCCAGTTATATGGTCCTAAAATGCAAAAAATGAGGAACGGACATGGAAGGACAGTGAGTATTGTTCCTTAGGTTATTTTTGATGGAATGAATAAACTTTAGGCGATCTGGGTCTGGAGGCCCGGACCCATGCATAAGGCATGGGCTAAAGCATAAGAAAATCAAAGAATCTTGTGGAATTCCATTTTTATGGACCTAAAATGCCAAAAAATGAGGAACGGTCATGGTGAGGCCGTGATTATTATTTTTTATGTCAATTTTGATGGCATGGAATATTTTAGGCAATCCGGGTCCACAGGGCCAAGCCCAAGTGAAAGGCGTGGGCTATATAACATGAGAATCCGGGAATCGTGTAGAATTCCAATTTTTTGCCCCTAAATGCCAAAAAATGAGTAACGGTTATGGAGGGGCGGTGTCTATTGTTTCTTAGGTCGTCTTTGATGAACAATTTTTTTTTAGGCAATCCAGGTTCGTGGCCCGGGACTATGTGGAAGGCGTGGGCAATAGCAAAGAAAAATTAGGGAATAGGGCAGAATTCTAGTTTTATGGCCGTGAAACGCCAAAAAATGAGGAACAATCGTGGCGGGGCGTGATCAATGTTTATTAGGTCGTTTTTGATGGCTCGAAAAAATTTGAGGCGATAGGTCGTCCGGGGTCAGGGCCCATGCAGAAGGCGTGGGATATATCATGCGAAAATCAAGAAATCGGGCAGAATGCCAGTTTTATGGCGCTAAAATGCCAACACATGAGGAACAGTCATGGTTAGGCGGTGAATATTGTTCCTTAGGTCATTTTATGGCATGAAAAAATTTTAGGCGACGCGGGTCCATGGGCCCGGATCCATGCGGAAGTCATGGGTTATAACATATGAAAATTAGGGAATCTAGAGGAATTCAAATTTTATGGCCCTAAAATGCCAAAAAATAATGAATGATCATGGCGGAGAGGCGACTATTATTCCTTATGTCATTTTTAATGGCATGGAAAATTTTTAGGCAATCTGGATCCAAGTGACCGGGCTTATGTGGAAAGCGTGGGCTATAGCACACGATAATCTGAAAATGGGGCAGAATTCCTGTTTAACGGACCTAAAACGCTAAAAAAGAGAAACGATCATGGTGGGGCGGTGAATAATTTTTCCTTATGCCATTTTAAATGGCCCGAAAAGTTTTTAGGTGATTCGGGTTCGGGGGATCAGGGCCCATGCGGAAGGCGTGGGCTATACCATACGAAAATCAGGGAATGGAAAGAATTCCAGTTTTATGGCCCTAAAACGCCAAAAAACTCGGAATGACCATGGGTCGATGACTATTGTTCCTTAAATTATTTTTTATGGCCTTGAAAAATTCTATGCGACCCGAGTCCAGAGGTTCGGGACCATGCGGAAGGCGTGGGTTATAGCACATAAAAATCTGAGAACCGCGCGACATTCCAGTTTTATTACCCTAAAACGCCAAAAATCAAGGAACGATCATGGAGGGGCGGTGACTTTAGATCCTTAGGTTATTTAATAATGACCCAAAAATATTTCAGGCTATTCGAGTCTGTGTGCGCGGGCTCATGCGGATGCGTGGAGTATAGCACAGCAAAAGAATTATGGAATCAGGAAGAATTCTAGTTTTATGGCCCTAAAAGGCCATAAAATGAGGAACTGTCATAGCGAGGTAGTATCTATTGTTTCTTAGGTAATTTCTTATATCCTAGAAATATTTTACGCGATAGAGATCCGGGGGCCGAGGTCCATGCGGAAGGTGTGGTTTAAAGTACATGAAAATTAGAGAATCCGGCGGAATCCCAATTTTATAGTCCTAAAACGCGAAAAATATAAATGGTGGAGGGGCGGTGATTATTGTTTCGAAGGTCGTTTTTTATGGAATTGAAAATTTTTAGCCAATCCAGGTCTAGGGTCCCGGGCCCATGCGAAAGGCATGGGCTAAAGCACACAAAATCTCAAAATCTGACGAATTTCTAATTTTATGGACCTAAAACGCCAAAAAATGAGGAATGGTAATGGTGGGGCCGTGACTATTATTACTAAGTTCATTATTTATGGCATGGAAAATTTTTACACAATCTGGGTCCAGGGGCCTGGGCCCATGTGGAAGGCGTGGGCTATAGAATACGAGAATCTGGGAATCGTGGAGAATTCCATTTTTTTGGTCCTAATATGCCAAAAAATGAGGAATGGTCATGGAGATGCAGTGACTATTGTTCCTTAGGTCATCTTTGATGGCCCAAATTTTGTTTAGGAGATCTAGGTCCAGGGCCCGGGACCATACAGAAGGTGTGGGCAGTAGCACATGAAAATTAGGGAATCAGGTAAAATTCTTATTTTTTGGCTCTAAAACGTCAAAAAATGAGGAATGACCATGGCGTGAAGGTGAATGTAGTTTTTTAGGTCATTTTTTATGACCCAAATGTATTTTAGGAGATCCATGTCCGGGTACCTGAGCGCATGCGGAAGACATGGGCTATATCACACAAGAAAATCTGGGAATCGCACGGAATTCCAGTTTAATGGCCCTAAAACGCAGAAAAATAAGGAACACTTATGGCGGGGCAGTGACTATAGTTCCTTAGATCATTTTTGATGGTTCAAGATAATCTTAGGATATTCGGATTCGAGAGTCCGGGCCTATGCGGAAGGCGTGGGCTATAACACACGAATATTAGGAAAGCAGGCGAAATTTCAGTTTTATGGCCTTAAAATATCAAAAATGAGGAACGATCATAGGGGGGGTAGTGAATATTGTTCCTTAGATCATTTTTTATACCCCAAAAAAGTTTTAGTCAATCCGGATTCGTGGGCCCGAGCCCATCTGGAATGCAGGGGCTATAGCTCACGGAAATCAAGGAAATTAGCAGAATAACAGATTTATTGCCCTAAAAAGCCAAAAATAAGAAACGACATGGCGTGGTAGTGACTATTGTTCCCTTAGTCATTTTGGATGTCCCAAAATAATTTAGGCGATCCCGGTCCAAGATCCCATGCCCATGCGGAAGGCATGGTCTAGATAGCACTTGAAAATCTGGGAATTAGGCGGAATTCCAGTTTTATGGCCCTAAAACACAAAAAAATGAGGAAAGGACATGGCAGGTCAGTGAATATTGTTTCATAGGTCTTTTTTGTTGGTCCTAAAACTAATTAGACGATCCGAATCGGGGGTCCCGAGCCCATGCAAAAGGCATGGGCTATAGCACTCAAAATTAGGGAATAAGGAAAAATTCTAGTTTTATGGCTCTAAAATGCCACAAACCGAGGAATAATCATGGCAGGGCAGTGACTATAATTCCTTAGGTCATTTTTGATGGCCCTGGAAAATTTTATGCCATCTAGGTCTAAGGACACGGTCCACGCGGAAGACGTGGGCTATAGCACACGAAAATCTCAAAATCAGGCACAATTCCAGTTTTATGGCCCTAAAATAACAAAAAATCAAAGAATGGTCATGGTAGGGTGGTGACTATTGTTACTTAGTTTTCTTTTGATGGCCCAAAAACCTTTTAGGCTATCCAGGTCCGAGGGCTCGAGCCCATGCGGAATGCTTGGGCTATAGCACACAAAAATCAGGGAATCAGGCAAAATTCTAATTTTATGGCCCTAAAATACCAAAATACGCGAAACAGTCATGGCTGGGTGGTAACTATTGTTCCTTAGGAATTTTTTGATGGCCTAAAATATTTTATGCCCTAAAAATATCAAAAAAGAGGAACGATCATAAAGGGGTGGTGACTGATCATGCTCAACTATGTCTTATAAAAATACTAAGCGGGCTTTGCAAATATAATCTGAGTATTTAGCCAGAGTCGAATCCCACAAGGAATTAACCTATCAATTATTGTTGTTAGACTACTCGATTCTCAATAATCAGTTTCCCAAAGGTTATGAACATCACTTTTCGGTATTTTTATTACTACAGCTGAATGAAATTAAATAAACTAAAAGACAACTAATATTGAGGTGTAAACAGATGCGATAAAGGTCTAAGGTTATGGTTTCCCCCGTTGGTGAACTTCCTTCTTGTGTACTTACTATAGTTTTGATTTAGTTGTCTCTATCAATCATGAACACTCCAGCTACCATAAATCTCTCTCAAGTAATTATGATAATTTACGAGATGCACTCTCTCAAGTTACGCTAGCTAGATTGCATTACAGTTCACTTTAGATTGCACCCGAGGTATCTTTATATCTAATCCAACCTTTAAACCCTCGGTTATGACTCTCGCCTATACTCCGGGAGTGATGTTCTTCAAACAACTACCTAAATATGCACTCTTTCTCAAGTAGATACATAATACATAGGCACAGCTAATTGAGGATCCTTTCAATTAACTACAACAAGAACGTAATTGAACAAATAGAGATTAACAACCAACCAAAACTATATTAATATCACAATAAAGTCATCCCCCTACGGTCTCCACCAAAACCTTAGATTAGAAAAGTTAGCTACTCATAACAATAATGAAAACTACAAAAGAATTCATGAACAATGATAAAAATCACAAGAGAAGGAGATACAGATTGATGCCCAATTGCCCTCCTTGCCTCTTGCCCTTGCTTTTCTTGTTCTAAACTCTAAACCTAGATAATATACTCTTTTGGGCAAATTGAACCTTTTATAGGTTAAGTGGATTGGCCCCGAACTTCCAAAAGTACCCCTTTCGAAGTATTTTTCCCGTCTGGACTAGCGCGGGCGTGCTAATCTCGCGCTAATGCCCGCGCTAATGGGGTTTCTGTCTACCTCCGGAAAGCTGGACTAGCACGGGCGCGCTACAGCCCACGCTAATGGGGTTTCCTACTGCCTCGATAAATCTCCAGCCTTCAAATCACCTCATTTCAAATCGCCCAGATCACTGTCATAACTCCTCAATAGCTTATTATACTCATGTGAAACACAAAAATCACCATTAGAGCCAATTTATCATCATTTAACACATTTAAGACCGTGATGCATCATTAAGTTAGAGTATAAATATATGCTAAACTATGTGAATTTAGCCTATTATCAGTGACCATTGTTCGCTAGGTTATTTTTGGTGGCCCATATAAATTTTAGGCGATCAAGGTCTAGGGGCTGAGACCCATGCGAAAGGCATGGGCTATAGCATACGAAAATAAGGAAATCGAGCTGAATTCACGTTTTATGGCCCTAAAATGCTAGAAAATAAGGAACGTTCATGGTCGGGCGGTGAGTATTGTTCATTAGGCTATTTTTATGGCCCAGAATAATTTTAGGCGATTCAGATCCGAGGTCCCTGGCCCATGCGTAAGGGAATCAAGCAGAATTCCAGTTTTATGGCCCTAAAACACAAAAACCCGAGGAATCACCACGGTGGGGCGATGACTATTGTTCCTTAGGTTTTTTTTTATGGCCAAAAAATATTTTAGGCGATCCGGGTCCGAGAGCTTGGGCCCATGCGGAAGGTTTGGGCTATAGCACAGGAAAATCAGAGAATTAGGTGGAATTGAACTTTTATTGCCCTAAAACACCAAAAAACGAGGAACAATCATGAATGGGCATTGACTATATTTCCTTAGGTCCTTTTTTATGGCCCGAAAAGTTTTTAGGTGGTCCTGGCCCATGCGGAAGGTATGGGCTAAAGCACAATAAAGTCAGGGATTCGAGCAGATTTCTAATTTAAAGGCCCTAAAATGCCAAAAATGAGGAACAGTGAAGGCGAGGTGGCGACTATTGTTTCTCATGTCACTTTTGAGGGCATGAAATTTTTTTAGGCAATCTAGGTCCAGGGACCAGACCCATGTTGAAGGTTTGGGATATATATAGCACACACAAAAATCTAGTAATCAGGCGAAATTCTAAGTTTGTGGCCTTAAATTTTCGAAAAAGTGAGGAACAACCACGGAGGGGCGGTGACTATTGTTCCTTAGGTGATTTTTTAAGGCCAAAAACTATTTTAGGGCCCAACCCATGTAGAAGGCATGGAGGCCGCATGGGCTATAGCACACGAAAGCAAGTAATCAGGCTGAATACTAGTTTTATTGCCTTGAAATGCAAAAAATAAGGAATGGTAATGGAAGGAAGGTGATCATTGTTATATAGTTTATTTTTGATGGAATGGAATAATTTTTGGCGATCTGGGTACAGGGGCCTGAGCCTATAAGGAAGGAATGGGATATAGCACTAGAAAATCAGAGAATCAGACGAAATTCCAATTTTATGGCCCTAAAATGCCAGAAAACAAGGAACAGTCATGGTGGGATGGTGCCTATTGTTCCTTAGGTAGGTATTGATGGACAGGAAAAACATTAGGCAATCCGGGTGCGGGGACCTGGGCCTATGCGGACGACGTGGGCTATAGCCTGCGGAAATGAGGTAATCGGGCAGAATTCTAGTTTTATGGTCTTAAAATTCCAAAAATGAGGAACGATCATAGTGGTGGTTGTTACTATTATTTCTTAGGTCATTTTCGGTGGCCCGAAATTTTTTTAGGTGATCTGGGTCTGAGTTCCTATGCCCATGCGGAAGACTTGGGCTATAACATACAAAATTCAGGGACTTGAGTGAAATTATAATTTTATGGCCCTAAAACGCCAAAAACAAGGAATATTCACGTTTGGGCGATGACGTTCATTAGGTCATTTTTTATGGCCTAAAATTTTGTTTTGGCGACAGGTCTGGTGTCCCTGGCCCATGCGGACGGCATGAACTAGCACATGAAAATCAGGGAATCAGGCGAAGTTCCAGTTTTATGGCCCTAAAATGCCAAAAATGAGAAACGATCATGGCGAGGAGGTAACTATTGTTCCTTAGGTCACTCTTTTGGACCAAAAAAATTGAGGCAATCCGGATCCGAAGGCCAAGACTCATGCAGAAGGCTCGGGCAATAACACACGAAAATCATGAAATCAGGTGGAATTCCAGTTTTATGGCCCTAAGACGCTAAAAATGAAGAAAGGTCTTGGTAGGGAGGTGGCTATTGTTCGTTAGGTCATTTTTATGGCCCGAAAAAAGTTTACGCGATCTGGGTTCGGGTCATTTTGACCATATGGAAGGCATGAGCTATAACACCCAAAAATCTAGGAAACAAATGAAATTCCAATTTTATAGCCATGCCGAAAAACGAGGAATAGTCATGGATGACCGGTGATTATTTTTCCTTAGGTAATTTTTTACCCTGAATTATTTTAAGCTATCCGGTTCTAGGGGACTGGGACCATGCGGAGGCATGTGTAATATCACACGAAAATTAGGGGATCGAGCGAAATTACATTTTTATAGCTAAACGCCAAAGAATGACGAAAGGTCATTGAGTGGTGGTGACTATTGTCACTTAGGGTTTTTTGGTGGTCAGGAAAATTTTTAGGCGGTCTGGGTCTAGGGGCCCGTGCCTATGTGGAAGGCGGCACACGAAAATTTAGAATCTCGCAGAATTCCAGTTTTATGGCAATAAAGTGCCAAATAACGAGTAACGATCATGGCACTGGTGGTGACTATTGGTACTTAAGTCTTTTCTAATGGCTCAAATTTTTTTTAGGAAATTTGGGTCCAAGTATCTGGGCCCATGTGTAAGGCTTGGGCTATAGGACACGAATTCAGGTAATTGGGCGGAGTTCCAGTTTTATGGCCTAAAATGCTAAAAATGAGGAATAGTCATGTTGGGGCGATGACTATTGTTCCTTAGATTTTTTTTGAAGACCCAAATTTTTTTTAGGCGGTACGGGTCCGGGGGCCATAGCCCATGCGGAAGGCATGGACTATAACACACGGAAATTAGAGAATCAGGTGGAATTTCAGTTTTATTTCCCTAAAAAGCCAAAAATGAGAAATGGTCATGGTGGGGCGGTAACTATTGTTCCTTAGGTAATATTTTTTTGGCCCAAAAAAATTTTAGGATATCCGGGTCCGGAGACCATGATTTATGCAGAAGGCGTGGGCAATAAAACACGAAAATCATGAAATCAGGTAGAATTCTAGTTTTATGGCCCTAAAACGCCAAAATATTAAGAAAGGTCTTGGTGGGAAGGTGACTATTGTTCCTTGTGTCATTTTTAATGCCCCGAAATTTTTTTATGCAATCTGGGTTCAGGTCATTGGGACTATACAAAAGGCATGAACTATAACACACAAATATCTAGGAATCAGACGGAATTCCAATTTTATAGCCATACTGAAAAACGAGGAACAATTATGGCAGGGCGGTGATTATTTTTCCTTAGGTAATTTTTGATGGCCCGGAAATATTTTAATAGATTCGGGTATAGGGGCCCGGGAGCATGCGGAGACGTGGGATATATCACACAAAAATCAGAGGATCGAGCGAAATTCCATTTTTATGGCCCTAAAATGCCAAAAAATGACGAACAATCATTCTGTGGCGGTGACTATTGTCACTTAGGTATTTTTTGATGGTCAAGAAAATTTTTGGTGATCCGGGTCTAGGGGCCCGGGCCTATGCAGAAGGCAGCACACGAAAATTTAGGAATCACGCATAATTTCAGTTTTATGGCGATAAAGTGACAAATAACGAGTAACGATCAAGGCACTGGTTGTGACTATTATTCCTTAGGTCTTTTTTAATGGCTCAAAAATTTTTTAGGCAATCTGGGTCCGAGTGTCTGGGCTCATGCGGAAAGCTTGGGCTATAGGACACGAAATTCAGGTAATCGGGTGGAATTCTAGTTTTATGGCCTAAAATGCCAAAAATGAGGAACAGTCACGTTGGGGTGGTGACTATTGTTCCTTAGGTTGTTTTTTATGGCCCGAAAGTTTTCTAGGCAATACGGTTCTGGATGCTATAGCCCATGCAGAAGGCATGGACTATAGCACACGAAAATCAGCTAATCGGGTGGAATTTCAGTTTTATTGCCCTAAAAAGCCAAACAATGAGAAATGGTCATGGCGGGGCGGTAACTATTGTTACTTAGGTAATATTTTATGGCCCAAAAAATAATTATGCAATCCAGGTCCGGAGGCCAAGACCCATGCAAAAGGCGTGGGTAATAACACACAAAAATTATGGAACAGGGCAGAATTCCAGTTTTAAGGCCCTAAAATGCAAAAAATGAGGAACGGTCGTGATGGGGGTGGTTTCTATAGTTCCTTAGATAATTTTTGATGGCTTAGAATTTTTTTACATCATCAGGGTCTGAGACCTCGAGACCATGCGGAAGGCGTGAACATAGCACCCAAAAATCTAGGAATCGGGCATTCCAAATTTATAGCCCTAAAATGTCAAAAAATGAGGAACTGTCATAGCAGGATGGTGACTATTGTTCTTTAAGTCAATTTGGATTTCCCATAATATTTTTTAGAAATCTTGTTTAGGGGCCCGAGACCATGTTGAAGGTGTGGGAAATATCACACGAAAAATGAGAGAATCGAGTGGCATTCCAGTTTTATGGCCCTAAAACGCCAAAAAATAATGAACGACCATGGCGGGGCGTAGAAATTTTTTTCTTAGGTCGATTTTCTTTACGCACAATATTCTTTGGCGATCCGAATCCAGAGGCCCAGGCCCATGCGGAAGTCATGGGCTATAACACACGAAAATCAAGGAATCGAGAGGAATTCCAGTTTTAGGGTCCTATAATGCCAAAAAAATGAGGAACATTCATGACAGGAGGTGGCTATTGTTCCTTAGGTTGATTTTGATGGCCAAGAAAAATTTAAGCTGATACAGGTTCGGGGTCTGGAGCCCTCACGAAAGGCGTGGGTAAAATAGCACACAAAAATTAGTGTATCATCCGAAATTCTTGTTTATGACCCTAAAAGGACAAACAACGAGGAACGATTATGGCGAGGTGATGACTATTGTTACTCAGGTTATTTTTAATGGCTTTGAGAAATATTAGGTGATTCAGGTTCAGGGTCTCAAACCCATGCGGAAGGCATGGACTAGCACACAAAAATGAGTGAATCATGTAAAATTCATGTTTTATGGCTCTAAAACGCCAAAAAGGAGGATCGGTCATGGCGGGGAGGTGACTATTGTTCCTTAAGTCTTTTTTGATGTCCCAAGAAAATTTTGGCAATCCGAGTCCGGGTGACCGAGCCCGTGTGGAAGGCGTGGGCTATAGCACATGAAAATAAGGGTATCGAGCGGAATTCCAATGTTATGGCTGTAAAATGCAGAAAAAAGAAGGAACAAACATGGCGGGGAAATGACTATAGTTCCTTAGGTTATTTTTGATGGAAAGAAAAAATTTTAGGCGACCCGGGTCCGAGTGACTGAGCCCATGCGGAAGGTGTGGGCTATAACACAAGAAAATTAAGGAATTGGGCGGAATTTTAGTTTTGTGGCTCTAAAATGCCAAAAATCAAGGAACAATAAAGGAGGGGCAGTGCCAATTGTTCCTAAGGTCGTCTTTGATTGCCCCAAAATTGTTAGGCAATCAAGGTTTGGTGGGCCAGGACCATGCGGAATGCGTGTGCAATAGAACACTAAATCAGGGAATCGGGTGAAATTCCAAATTTATGGGCCTAAAATGCCAAAAACCGAGAAACAGTCATGGCGACGCGATGACTATTGTTTCTTAGGTCTATTTTAATGGCCCGAAAATATTTTAGGCTATCCGGGTCAAGAGGATCTGTCCCATTGATAGTAGACTATAATAATGTGTTTTAGTCGCTTATTGCACTCTAATTTACTACACTTTTATTGAGTTGGAGCTTTAATTGCTAGTGTTTTTCACTAATTATGTGTTTTATGCCTTGTAGGAGTGATTCCAATCTATGTGGATTTAGCTAATTGGGAGCTTTGAAGTCTGAGTAAAAGCCCAAAATTCAGGATCGTGTTCAGGGAACAACAGATGATATTGCAACGAAACAAACAATCGAGCGGGCATATTACGCATTGTCCAGTAAAATGCACATAACTTTTGTTTTAAAAGGGCTAAATCTTTCTTGTTTTATGTTTTCCCAAATTCCGAACAGAAAGCCACCCACGTGCGCGGGCGCAGAACAAGGTGAAAAATGTGCGGCCAAGTGCACAGGCACACTTCCAGGTGCGCAACCGCGCATGTCCTAGACGATAAAAGTGTCATTTTTATGTAGGATAAGGTTTATTTATTTGGTACCGACCCTACTTCGTATATATACATGGAAAAACAGTATTTTGAGGACTTTTGACATACTTTAGACCTAAGGAAGCTAAGGAGAAGAGGGAAAACCAAGAGCACAAGGATTTAACCATTCATCCTCACTTAAGACAAGGTTTTGGATGTTTTATGTTTTCCTTTTACTTAAACTTAATGGTGATAAATTTCTCCATATCCATGTCTTTAGGGATTGATGTATTTGGTGAGAATTGTTTGTGGATATTAACTCTAGTGTTTGTGTATTGAATCATTTTGAGTGTTTTAATTGTTGCGCATATATTCACTTGTTTATATAATTGAAAGAGGCATACCTTGTGATGTTCTGCATTATCTTGTTGGTTGAATTCATTGATTCCTATTAGTAATCGCAAGAGGCTAGTTGAATTAATACTTATACCTGTTAGGAGGATAAACGAAAGAGGTCCTCCGAAAGATTAACCTACTGTGAATTCTTGCATATCTTCACTGAGCTTAACTTTGTTTATATTATCAGGTTTAGACTTAATCGAGAGAGGAGTTTATACGGAACATTCGAAATAATAATTGAGTGAATCCGAGAGACTCACTTGAACCTTAGAAGTGAATCAACTAGATTTAATTCCCGAACAAGTATCTTAAACCTATCTAACCAACCTCTATTTTCTCCCATTGATATCTTCTTTGTTTACTCTTGTTGCAATTGTCATTAGCCAGTCGTTAGACATTTAGTTAATTTTAGTTTTAATTCACCCAAATCTAAATTGTTGATCATCTTGAATAGAAATTAAGTTATAAACTACAAAAACACCGTTTAACTCCAATCACTATGGATACGATATTTTTCTATACAATATTCAACAAGAGAGCATTATTTTGTGTTGTGTTTTTAGCTCGTCAAATTTTGGCATCGTTGCCGGGGATTGAAAATCAATAGTGTTTGAAATAGGTTATAGTGCTAATTCAGGAATCTGTTTTCTCTTTTTACATTTGGGTGCTCTTTGTAACGACCAGACCAGTCGTTTTAAGCTCTAGCGCGTCGTTTGGCGGTTTAAGGCCATGAGCAGCTTCATTTCAAGAATTATGACTTGTAGGCGTGGTCGGAATTGAATTTTGGGAAGTTCAGAGTCGAATTGGAAAGAAAGTTCTCATTTCAGAAGCCTTAAGTTGGAAGAATTGACTAAGATTGGATTTTTGAGTAAACGACCCCAGAATTAGGGTTTGAAGGTTCCATCAAGTTCGTATGCTGATTTCAAACTTAGGCGTATGTTCAGAACGGGTTTTGGATGACCCGGGAGTGTTTCGGCGCATATTGTGGAAGTTAGTATTTTGGAAAAAATTTCATAAGTGTGGGTTGAAGTGAATTTCAATTTTATTGATGTTTGTTTTAGATTCCAAGTCTGGGAATAGATCCGTATGGTGATTATAGTGTTAGGAGCATGATCAGAAGTGAATTCGGAGGTCCGTAGGTTATTTTTGAGTTATTCGGCTAAAGTTAGAAATTTGAAGTTTTTAAGAAGTCCGACCAGAAGTGGAAATTTTGATATCGAGGTCAGATTCCGATTACGGAAGTTGTGATAGGTCTGTAATGTTGAATGTGGCTTGCGCGCAAAATTTGGGGTCAATCAGATGTGATCTGATAGGTTTCGGCATCTAATGTAGAAGTTGGAAATTTCAAAGTTCATAAGGATTGAATTGAGTCGCGATCCATTTTTTTGATGTTATTTGATGTGATTTGAGGTCTCGAGCAGGTCCGCATTATGTTTTGGAAATGGTTGGTGCAATTGGACGGGGTCCGGGGGTCCTCGAGTGGATTCCGGGTGGTTATCGGATCGAATTTGGAAATTTGAGAAAGGCTAAGGATGTTGGTGTCTATTGTGACCGCACCTACGCAACAAGGGCCGCAGGTGCGGAGTTGCAGGTATAGCCTTGGTGTCTTAGCAGCGGATGTGGCTGGGCTTGGCTGGGGGGGGGGGCAGATGCAGCACATCTCCCGCAGAAGCCAGACCACAAGAGCGGCCCGGGCTCCGCAGAGGCGGGCGTGGTTGAGTTAGCTGGGGACCCCACCTGCGATGGAATTTTTGCAGGTGCGGAGCTGCAGATGTGGCAGGTGGACCGCAGGTGCGAAAGAGCGGGCTGGGTAGTGTGTTACTTTAAGACGAGATTTGGTTCATTTTCTCCCATTTTTCATTTGGCTTGGACGATTTTGGAGAGCTTGAAGTGGGATTTTCGTCATCTATGTCAAGGTAAGTTGTTTCTGGTCATTGCAAGTTAATTACAAGATTTGGTCATGGAAATAATAGAAATTTTGGATTCTCAAGAAAGACGTAGAATGTGCATTTTTGGACTTTGACCACTAATTTGGGCATGGAACTTAGAGAAAATTATATATTTGAGTTTGTAAAGTTATGGGTAATCTTTATCTTCGAAAAATTTCGGAATCCGGGCACGTGGTCTCGAGGGTGATTTTATCGACTTTTCGAGCGGAGTTGGGAATTTATATAAATTGAATTAATATAAGTATTAGAGTATATTTTCATTGGTTTGCCCGTTATTTGGTTAGTTTTGGGCATGGTGAATCAATGTGAGTCGCCAGAAGGGCTTGGAGCCGGTTATGAATCTTCGAAGAGAGGTAAGTCTCCTTTCTAACCTTGTTAGAGTGAATTGTCCCCATAGGTGAAATAGTTAAATATGTGTTACAATTTGTGGGGGCTACATACACACGAGGTGACGAGAGTCCGTGCGTAACTACTATTATGCTTATGTCCGGGTAGTCTAGGACCCACTAGCATGCATTACTTGCTGTACATGTAATTTTGTTGATAAAATTATATTATTTAATATCATCAAATTAGTAAATGAATATTTAAGTAGGTTAAACTTCATTTTCTTAATCATCATAAAAAGAGAATTCATCTTTCCTTGGCTAAATATTTCCTGATGAATTCCGGATTTACTATTTGAATGTTTGTACATATATGAGTACCCGAGTAGCAGGTATGATTCACGAGCGGGGTATCTCTATTATTTCTATGTGACCTCGTCGCATGATAGTTCGCGACCAGGGTAATAGAAGCATCTATGATTCGAGCTGTTCGACCCTTAGGCAGTGCACATTTATTTATTGTTGGTTCGGGCCGTTCGACCCTCACTATTGCGTGCGCATGATAGTTGCTGCGTACTTTCTGTGATTTTTAACTGTTTACTAGCCCGGAATTATAAATTGTCAACTGAAATGACGAAGGTTCTAAAGTTGTAAAATATGGAAGAAGTTGTTGTTTCCTATCACTATTTATTAATTACCTATGATATCCATGCTTAGTGTCATCCTTGTTTATATTGAATTGACCTCTAGCAAGTGTCATATTCGACCTCTCGTCACTACCTATTCGAGGTTAAGCGGGTTACTTACTGAGTACACATTGTTTTCGTACTCATACTACACTTGATGTGCATTTTTATTGCACATTTACATGTATATCTAGTGGCCCCGCTTGGTGTCATGGCATGGTTGATATGGGGACTTGGGTGAGCTGCACCTCTCGAGATGACCCGCAGCCGACAGAGTCTCCATCAAATGTGTTGTGTTGTACTTTTACTTCTTTGTCCAGTTTGTATTCCGGACAAATATTGTATCACATCTATACTTCCTAGAAAACTTGCTCATGCACATGTGACACCGGGTTCTGGGATGACTTTGGGATGTATCTGTCGATTGAATAATTTAACACATCGTTGTTTACTCGGTAACTTTACTTGGTCTTTCTATAATGAAATAAAAAGTAACGATTTTCAAAATACTAAAATAAGAATTAAATTATCTATTGAGTGTTGGCTTGCCTGACAATGGTTTCCGGTGCCATTACGACCCTAGAAGATTTTGGGTCGTGACAACAATATATCAGAGCACTAGGTTCCTTAGGTCTCACGAGTCATGGGCAAGTCTAGTAGAGTCTTGCGGATCGGTATAGAGACGTCTGTACTTATCTTCGAGAGGCTACAGGGCTGTTAGGAGTACTTCACTTCTTGATTCCTTATCATGGAGTTTGATTCCTTTGAGGCTTATGCCTATATTTCTTTTTACTCAATCTTACACGTCGTGAAGCGCTTGCTATAAATCGAGAATTTGAGTAATTGTAATGGTACTACGGATATGGTGCGTGATATTTTTTCATATGTAGTTTGTTGGGGCTATTGTCCTTGATCTGCGGGAGGATATTATGTTGTTTCAACTTAGTATTTGTGTTTCTGAGAACTTTGAGGCTATGCTCAGGTTGTTATGATGCTTATGACTGGTTATTGCACGATATTGATATGATGATAGGATGCTTACCCATATGTCGGGGAAACGAATGACTTGATAGGAGTTCTACTCAAAGCGTGATTCCGAGATTTCAGTATTTTATTTTTGGCGAAGGAAAGACAATTCGACTATAAATGATTAGGTTCAGGTTGATAAGGTAATGAGACTGGGTGTTTTCAAGTGAGGAGGAATCTTCATCCGTGATCTGGCATCGTCGTCTTTGATCTAATAGAATGTGTTAAGTTCGCCGATGTTATGATCTTCTATGATTCGCCTTTGGGGCGGGAGATAGTGAGATAGTATTGAAGAAGCAAATGTCAAAGATCGCGGTGTGTGGTGGTTTAGGATTGAATAGGGTATTTTTAATGTTGATGGATCGAGAAGGGGATCTTCGGAAGGGGTTGAAGTTAGTAGCAATCTATCGGGTCAAGTGCTACAAAGATATATATTGGCCTAAGGAAACAACTGGGCAACAAGGGATGAGGAAAGACATGAGGGAAGTGTTAGGCAATGGTTAATTTCTTAGAAGGCCAGGTGTAAGAAGCAAACGTCGGGCAGAGTCTTAAGGAGTGAGTTTGACCAAAGTGGGAGAGTGGCAGCGTAGCATATGAGTTATGTGGTAAGATAGTTGCACATCTCTGAGGAGAAGTTTGGAGCGATTTGAGAATTTTAATGAACGGTGATTGGATCCACGAGCTTAAATTGAAATATTGGCTATTTAAACAGAAGATTAGGTAGAACAGAGAGGAGTTGTTCGATATCAAGAAGGATGCAGCATAGTTGTGAATTAGAAGATATTGTCGAGCATTTTGTAGATGTCCGTGAGGAGTAGACGGACTGGTAAAGTTTGTAAATGAGAACGGGCGTAGGATGTGGTATTAAGGTCATAGATATTGTGTAGTATATCGTCATTGGAAGGTGTTAGTTGGTAATTTTTTGGAGGTGGGTTATCTTCTATGAGCAGGTCAGTGGTTGCGTGGTTTGCGGAGTTTTGCGAGGGATTTTACTGACTATTCAGCAAGAGGTCAAATATGAGAATGTGGTTAATGAATAAAAGTGCTTGTGAAGTGCTAACAGAAGGATTTCAAGGAATTTGGAGAGTTGGTTATGCAGGATCATGTCAACAAGGAAGGAAGATCTTGGTGAGTTCCAGATTTGTGTGATAGCGGCTTCAGGCTAAGTGGGAGAGTTCCACCGCCTGTGATTGGTTTGCATGGGTATCTAGTGGCAAAAATTCTAGTAATGGGCACATTAGTGGGTTATTACAGCTAAGGGAAGAAGGCATGAGTAGTAATTGAGAATAGGATTTGATAAATGTGTGCAAAGGTTGGCCTTGTGGAATCAGGTTTAGGCTTTGGAAGGATTCACGATTTATGCTTAGTGTAGAGGTAATTTGCAAGGGAAGTGATTCAGTCCGGTGCTTATCCAAGATGGGTGTTCAGGTACTAGCGAAGCCGTGGAGTTGATTATATTCGGGACCAAGACAGAGTGGGTGACTCTCAATAGCGGTCCTATTAAATTCGAAGGTCAGAATGTGGTGTCTAAGGATGTCAAGCCCACAGTATGGTCAAGAATCGAGCTTTTGCAGCGCAATTATGGGCTAGAAAAAAAAATGGTTGGATTGTTCAACGTTATCTTCGGTGTGCAGAGTAGCATTTGGGTTCATCGAAGGGAGAAATGACTTCGGGTTCATAGAAGGGTTATCAGAATGGGTATGCCGGTCGAAGATGTGAATATGCGTGCAAGGAGAGCATGAAACGGTTCATGGGCTTGGAGACAAAGTAGTCTTATGGAATGGAATCACTCGAAGTGAGTGCGAATTGAGTATCTATGTGTTGATTTGGAGTTATCATCATCCCTAAGGTGAGTGCGAATGGGATTAAGGTATAAGATGGGTCGTGTTATATGAGCTTATGAAAGGTCTAATTGAATCTCACTGCGGTATTGTGGCGGTGTTAGTGTATGGGCATTGTGAGTTATTGTTCATCTCGATCTACGGGTTGAGCAAAGTGGGGGGGGGGGGGAGTCTGCTGTTGATAAGTTGAGTGCGCGGCTAAGTGCCGTATCAATTTCAGTTGGAGGTATACAGGTGAATTAGTTATGTCCTGCAGAAGTGGAGTTTGAGAATGATGCGAGTAATGGAATTTTTGAAAAGTTAAATGGTTAGCCATGGTGGAATTGGCGCAGTGGCGGCAGTAGTTAGTCCTTTCAGCGTGATTAGTTATGCATGTGAGTTATGACAGTGCGTGTGAGTGCTTGATTTCCACCGTAATTGATTTTTATTTGGAAGCATTCAAGTATTATGGCCTGTCATGTGTAGGCGGATCCCGGAAGGATTATGGTGGTATAGACTATTACTTGAGGATTTTCATGTTTTGTGGTTATGAGAATTCACTCCTGTGTTGTTATAGTTCTCTTGAATTGAGTTAAGTAAAAGGTTTCTATGTGATAAAGTGCTTACCCTATTAGTGGTTCAGGAGTTATGACGGGATTCCTGTGCGATTGCATATTGGCATGTCAGGTGCAGTGAACGGTATGAAATTTTGAAACGAGGATCAAGGTAGCAGTTCGGTGTTGGCAAGGATGTCACGAGCTTGGATGAGCAAGGAAAGTGACTTGGATGTTTAGAGTAAGCTGATATTGTCTTCAGCATCACCTAAGATCAGTAGTTGTGTAAGAGGCATTGCGTTCTGGTTACAGATTTCTTGGTAGGCTTTACAACAATTGTGTGGCTGGTGGTATGAAGGTGCAGACTTGTTATCTAGTTCGTGAGGCCGTGGAAGTATACTCCACGCGAAGATCGTATGAGTGTGACATGTAGTCAATTGATTAATTGAAGATTCAGACCAAGTATATTCCACGCAAAGATCGTATGAGTGTGACATGTAGTCACTTGATTGATTGAAGATTCAGACCAAGTATAAAGAAGTATAATATTGTTTATTTGAGAGTTTATGCCTTCATGATTCTCGGTTCATTTGGTTGCAGATGTAGGGGTTTTTCTCCCAATGTGATGGTTGTTCGTGCGTTTTATGAGGAAAGGTGGGTTATTATGGACCCAGGTAAGGCTATTATCCTAGCTCGGTGCAAGCGAAATTGTCTTGAAGGTTGTGAAGGGATTTAAATATAATTATGGTCTCCATAAGAGTCAGGTGTGTTCATTTCAGTATAGCGGTTCTCATGGAGAGGTATTAGAAAATTAGATGATGTTCCATCCTCGTCCATTTAATATAATATTATGATTGTGCCGTGTGTGTTGTGAACGACTTGATAATTTCTTTTGTGTTGAGATTCGTAATGATGATGTTATGTGAGAAGGATAGCTCTTGAGATTCAGAGTATATATATCGCACGTCAGTTGTGCCGGAGTTTTGTAGCGTATGGCTCTATTAGTCCCCCCAAGATGGTATTATGCACTTAGCGTGCTTGTGACCGATATTCGATATTTTGTGGTAATGAGAAATTTAGCTTGGTGTGTATCTACTTATGTGAATTTTATGGGTGGATCAGGTGGCATGCCACCACGGTTATGTTACTTGGATTGGGTTGCACGCCCCAACAGTGTGATGTTGAGTACAATCCCCTATATTATTTTTCTTGTGTTTTACTTTCTATTTTCTGAGGAAAGTTCATATTAGTTGCGGGAGACGCGTAGTCCCTCTCTGGATCATTTCCTTATGTATTGTGTTCGGGTTGTAGCCTACTAGCGCATTGTGGCATCATGTGAGACTGTTGATCATGTCTGGAGTGACTTGTTGTCTGAGCAGTTCAAACTGAGTGAGACGAAATTTATCGGATCAGGGATTAGTGCGATAAGATTGTGTGAAGTATATTAAAGAACAAATACCATTAGTTGGTTCGTAATGAGGTGATGATTCTAGGAAAGTGAAGAGGTTCAATGATTTTTTGACTCTGCAGTTGGTTGTAAGCTTCTACACATCTCCTCCGTTGCAGTGGTATCGTAAGAGTTAAATCAGGACCTATATAAAAGTCATGAGGTGCATTGGGAGCATCATATTCGTGGAATTTTGTTTATTAAGGTCAGGGGATGTCGTTATGATTAAATGGCGAATTATCTGGTGTTTGGTGCTAATTCAGCAAAGGCATGCAATCATGTTCTGGTACCTCGTGTAATGATTGATTTGGTGTTCAATATTGGAATAGGCCTGGCAAAGAATCTCGGGAATTGGAACTGAGTTCTGAGCTTATTAAATGGATAGAAGAAGAAATCTTGAGATTTGATCGAGCTAATGTGCTCAACTGAGTGATTGTAGCACGGGTAGGTGCACTAAGTGTTAGACAGTGGATCCAGATAACTCCAGAGCAATTCTTAGCACGTTCGAGGACGAACGCATGTTTAAGTGGGAGAGAATGTAACGACCCGGCCGGTCATTTTGAGCTCCATCGCGTTGTTTGGAAGTTTAAAACCACGAGCAACTTCATTTCAGGTATTATGACTTGTAGGCGTGGTCGGAACTGAATTTCCGGAAGTTCGAACTCGAATTGGAAAGAAAGTTCTCATTTCGGAAGCCTTAAGTTGGAAGAATTGACTAGGATTAGATTTTTGAGTAAACAACCTCAGAATCAAGATTTGAAGGTTCCAGCAGGTTTGTATGATGATTTCGGACTTAGGCGTATGTTCGGAACGGGGTTGAACAACCCGGGAGAGTTTCGACACATATTGTGGAAGTTAGTATTTTGGAAATTTCATAAGTCTGGGTTGAAGTGCATTTAAGTGTTAGTGATATCCGTTTGGGATTCAAAGTATGGAAATATCTTCATATGGTGATTCTAGTGTTAGGATCACAATCAGAAGTGAATTCGGAGGTTCGTAGGTCATTTTGGAGTTATTCGGCTAGAGTTAGAAATTTTAAGTTTTTAAGAAGTCCGACCAGAAGGGGAACATTTGATATCGGGATCGGATTTCAATTCCGGAAGTTGTGGTAGGTCCGTAATGTTGAATGTGACTTGTGTGAAAAATTTGGGGTCAATAGAATGTGATCTGATAGGTTTAGGCATCAAATGTAGAAGTTAGAAATTTCAAAGTTCATAAGGATTGAATTGAGTTGATCCATTGTTTCGATGTTATTTGATGTGATTTGAGGCCTCGAGCAGGTCCGCATTATGTTTTGGAACTGGTTGGTGCGATTGGACGGGGTCCCGGGTGCCCCGGGTAGATACCATGTGGTTATCAGATCGAATTTGGATGTTTAAGAAAGGCTAAGGCTGCTGATATCTGTTCTGACCGCACCTGCGCAACAAGGGTCGTAGGTGCGGCCTTGCTGTTGCAGAAGCGGATGTGGCTAGGCTTGGTTGGGGGACGAAGGTGCGGCACGTATTGCGCAGAAGCGAGACCATAGGAGCGGTACGGGCTCCACAAATGCGTGCGTGGTCGAGTTAGCTGGGGACCGCACTTGTGATGAAATTTTTTCAGGTGCGGAGACGCAGATGTGGCAGGTGGACCGCAGGTGCGAAAGAGCGGGCTGGGCAGTGTGTTATTTTAAGACGGTATTTGGCTCATTTTCTTCCATTTTTCATTTGGCTTGGACGATTTTGGAGAGCTTCAAGTGGGGATTTTTTTCATCTATGTCAAGGTAAGTTGTTTCTACTCATTGCAAGTTAAATACAAGATTTGTATATAGATTTGGTCATGGAAATTAGTAGAAATTTGGGATTTTGAAGAAAGACCTAGAATGTGTATTTTTTGACCTTAACCACAAATTTGGGCATGGAACTTAGAGAAAAATATATATTTGAGTTCGTAAAGTTATGGGTAATCTTTATCTTCGAAAAACTTTGGAATCCGGGCACGTGGGCCCGAGGGTGATTTTATCGACTTTCCTAGCGGAGTTGGAAATTTATATAAATTGAATTGATATAAGTATTATAGTATATTTTTATTGGTTTGCCCGTTATTTGGTTAGTTTTGGGCATGATGCATCAATGTGAGTCGTAAGAAGGGCTTGGAGGCCGATTATGAATCTTCAGAGCGAGGTAGGTCTCCTTTCTAACATTGAAAGAGGGAATTGTCCCCATTGGTGAAATAATTAAATATGTGTTACAATTTTTGGGGGATACATACGCATGAGGTGACGAGAGTCCGTATGTAGCTACTATTATGCTTATGTCGGAGTAGTCTAAGACCCACTAGCATGCTTACTTGCTGTACTTGTAATTTTGTTGATAAAATTAGGTTGTTTAATATCATCAAATTAGTAAATGAATATTTAAGTAGGTTAAACTTCATTTTCTTAATCATCTTAAAAAGAGAATTAATCTTTCCTTGGATAAATATTTCCTGATGAATTCCGGATTTACTATTTGAATGTGTGTATATTTATGAGTACCCGAGTCACAGGTATGATTCGCGAGAGGGATAGCTCTATTATTTATATGTGATTACGTCGCATGATAGTTCACGAGAAGGGTAATAGATGCATCTATGGTTCGACCCGTTCGACCCTTCGGCAGTGCACATTTATTTATTGTTGGTTCTGGCCGTTCGACCCTCGGCATTGCTTGTGCATGATATTTCCTGCGTACTTTCTGTTATTTTTAACTATTTACTGGCCCGAAATTATAAATTTTCAACTGAAATGACGAAGGTTCTAAGGTTGTCAAATGTGGAAGAAGTTGTTGTTTCCTATAACTATTTGTTAATTACCTATGATATCCATGCTTAGTGTCATCCATGTTTATATTGAATTGACCTCTAGAAAGTGTCAAATTTGACCTCTCGTCACTACCTCTTCGAGGTTAGGCGGGATACTTACCGAGTACATGTTGTTTTCATACTCATACTACACTTGCTGTGCATTTTTATTGCACAGGTACATGTATATCTAGTGGCCCCGTTTGGCGTCGTGGCATGGTTGATATGGTGACTTGGCTGAGCTACACCTCTCGAGACGACCCGCAACCGGCAGAGTCTCCCATAGATGTATTGTATTGTACTTTTATTTCTTTGTCCAATTTATATTTTGGGCAAATATTGTCTCATATGTATACTTCCTAGAAATTTTGTTCATGCACTTGTGACACCGGGTTCTGGGATGACTTTGGGATGTATTTGTCGATTGAATTATTTAACACATCGTTGTTTACTCGGTAACTTTAAATGGTCTTTCTATAATGAAATAAAAAGAACCGATTTTGAAAATACTAAAACAATAATTTTAATTATCTATTGAGTGTTGGCTTGTTTGAAAATGGTGTCTAGTGCCATCACGACCCTAGCAGATTTTGGGTCGTGACAAGATTGGTGCATGACCCGATATTCTTGGGAAGGAATTGCTACCATAAAAACCAGAAATTGAGAGATATCTGAGATAGAAGAAGGAAAGAAATCTCTATGAGAATAAAGAAACAGTTGGGCAATCTTCAACCAAAGAAAAGATGGCGGGAGATGATGATACTGTTGATTTTCCTGTGAGATAGGCAACCCAACTCCGAGAGAAAGCTGCAAGAAATGTTGAAGAAGAAGCACTAAAAGATGCACAAATTGCTTATGAGGAGGAGAAAGCTCAAAGAATAGCTCAGAATTAGCCCGTTGGTGCAGACCAGTCTAGAAACATAGCTCCTGGCAAAGGGAGACCACTTGGTGATTATGGAAACCAGTCTACAACGAAGTCTTATCGAGTGTGAGCCCACCTCCTGATGTAGCTAATAATTTTGAGTTAAAGCAGGGGTTACTTTAAACCCTCCAAAACAATCGTGTCTTTAGAGGAAATATGGACGAAGATGTAAACAATCATCTCAAACCGTGTTTGACGTTTGGGAGAGGTTTAAGGAGATAGTGCGAAAGTATCAACATAGCGGAATGGAACCCTGGATGCAACTTCAGGATTTTTGGGATGGATTGACACCAACTCCAAGCAGAACATTGAGTAATGCAACTAGAGGTACATTGATGAAGAAGACTCCAGAGAATATAAACACTATTCTAGATGAGTTGTCTGAAGATGCAAATTAGTGGCCCTCGGAGATTGCTGAAAGAAGAAGATCAACTGGTGTTCACCAGGTTGATGCTAACACATATGTGCAGGTACAACTTGATGTCATGGCAAAGGAAATAAGGAATCTAACCTTAGCTTCAATACATAATGAGCCTCATGCAGCATGTGACATACGTAGAAGAGGACACCCTACTCATGAGTGTCAAGCTTTAGTGGAGGAAGTTAATGCTGTGGGTGATTAAAATTTCAATGTAATAGGTCAGAAGCACCCCGGGTTTTCATTGACTCCACCTGGGGGTACAACAAATGCATGGCAACAAAATAACTCTAGATTTCAATGAGCTCCTACATTTATGAATCAGCAGAGGCTGCAGCTTTAGCCTCAATAGCCAATTCAGTCTGGGTTAAGAGATCTAATGAAATCCTTCATTGTCAAGACTGATGAAAGATTAGATGCTCGTGGGGAAACTATCAAATAACTTGAGACATGTTTGCATAACTTGGAGAGACAAGTTGGACAAATTGCAACTCTATTATTTGAGAGGATCCCTGGTATTCTACCTGCTGATACTAAAAAGAATCCTAAAGAAACGATAAATGATGTGACCTTGATAAGCAGATAAGTGTTGAAGGATACCACTCCATTTGACAAAGAGGTTGTGCCTGAAAAAGAAAGTAGGAAGGAGCTGAAAATTGAAGCTGATAAAAAGACTGGAAAGAAGAAATGTAAGAAGGGAGTAGAGAAAAAGAAGAAGGATGAAACTTCAAGAAGGGAGGAATCTGAAGATGTGAGCAAGCACATGCATGCTCTACCTTTTCCCAAAAGCTCTATAGAGTAAAGCTAGACAAGCCGTTTGACAATTTTTTTGATATGCTGAGACTGGTTAATGTAAACTTGCCATTCACTGACGTTCTGTCAAAAACGCCAGTTTATGCAAAGTTTTCGAAAGAGATCTTTATGAAGAAGAGAAATATAGAAGAGACTAAGGTGCTTAAGCTCACAGAGCATTTTAGTGCAATCTGGCAAAACAAACTCCCACAAAAGTGTGGAGATCAAAGGAATTTTACAATACCTTTCTCTTTAGGCACACATAACTTTAATAAATCTTTATGTGATTCTGGTGCCTCAATTAATCTAATGCCTTTGTCCATTCACAGGAAGCTGGAGAATGAAATTGGAGAGCTAAGGTCAGCACCAATATCCTTGCAGTTGGCCGACCAAACAACGAGAATACCTAAGGGGATAGTAGAAGATGTCTTAGTGTGGGTAGATGAGTTCGTGTTTTCTGTAGATTTCATAGTGGTGAATATGGAGGAGAACAAAGAGATAACCCTAATCTTAGGAAGACCATTTTTGGCAACGGGTAGGGATATACTGGATATACATGATAGGAAACTCATGATGAGAGTGGGTGATGAGACCGTAACATTCGAGATGAATATAGAGATGGGGGTGAAAAGAGCGAAACCAGCTGCAAGTGTAGAGTAGAAAGTGAAGGGCATGAAAGAGAAGGATCCTCTAATTGAGAAATATAAGTGTGAGGTGTACCGCATCAAGGCTGAGAAGAAGTTGTCCGCGTGGATGTGTGCCCTAGTTCGGGCTAGAAGATCAGAGCCCAACTTTGGTTCAGACCCCAACTTGAGATTCATGGAAGTTTCCTCTACTTTATGCTTTTTGATTGTGTGTCATGGGGACATGCCGCAACTTAAAGCATGGGATGTGGATATTTGTATGTTGTATTTATATGTGTTACTATTTGCTTTTTAGTAGTTAGAAAAAGATTGAAAAAAAAAACATAAAATTTTTAAAATTTTTGAGTTTTCCCGAAGATGGATGTGAGCACGTGATTTTTACTACCATATAATCCTACACAAAATCCAATAAATTATTTAGTTTTATTATTTTTATTGAATTTGTGAATTAATTTTGCATTGTGTAATCATAATTTGCCTTTTAAAATTATATAAATAATTTGAAGTGGCCTAATCAGGTGCGTAACCTTAAAAGCGATAAAAAGATAAAAATGCACATAGGTACAAAAGCAATAATTAAATAATTTAGGCCAAGTTTACTCCTTAAGCGCCGTTCTAGAATCACGGAACTCAGGAATTCCTAACACCTTCTCCCTGGTTAACAGACTTCCTTACTCGGATTTATGGTTTGCAGACAATTTGAAACAGAGTCAAAATTCCTCGGTTTTGAGATTTTTAATAAGTAAATGGTGTCCTGGAGCACCGTAAAAATTCAGGTGGGGACTCTGAATAAATAAAATAAACCCCCAAATCGAATAATGTCACTTAAATTGGAAAAACTCCCTTATTACCCCTCATCGGTGAAAAAGACGGTGTGACAGCTCTAGCGACTCTGCTGGGGATCGAACCCAGAATCTCTGGTTTAGGGTTCAAGAATTCGAGCTTTTAATGTGATTTTACTTGGGTTTCTCAAATTGTGCTATTACTGTATTTTGTGCGCCCAAATGTGCTAAATGTTATTTATTTAGTGCTTTGATATTTATTTAAACTATATTTGAACTGTCTCCTTATTCCTCCATTATGATTCTTCTAAAATTGGTGCACACGTTCGTGTGGCCCACCTTTGTGTTAGAGGTCATACCAAGTGAGAAATACATGGATGGACTAGCCACTAGGCCGGATAGCTTTCGTGCTACCGGTACGTCGCTCCCACCCTAGCTCGAGTTGTCCGCTCAGGTAGCCAAAGTCTAGAACAAAATCTCAAGGTTAAGCCTAGAATGATAAAACCTCAGGCTGGATCCCTAGTAATAACTATTATCTCCATCATATGCATCACGACTTAGGGTACTCAACACAGGGGTTGGGTCCGTCTAGGACAGGTGTACCCGAAACAAAAAGACCAACCTGATGCATCCTACTTGCTATATGTGCATTATTTGTCTCGGTTTGTTGTTAACCGGCTAAAGAAAGAAAGAAAAAATAACAGAAAAACCAAGAGCACGGGAGGATACAAAATTCACCAGTTTTGAAAAACCATGATATTTGAAAAATACATCGAAACTCTGTTAAATTTTTCCTAAAGAGGAAAAAAATAATTTCAAAAAAAGAGCAAAAAGGAGTCAGAATCATTTTTTTTAAGTTTTGTCAAAATTGGACGAACTACGTAGGTCTGATTCCAATCGGATATGAGATACGTAGGCAAACCTCATCGGTGTCGACCCCCACGTTTCAAAAAACAAACAAAAAATGTTAGTCAGTCAAAATAAAACCGACCAAGCTTCGGTTAAAGTCTTGCACCGTTCTTGCCAAAATAAACCTTAGAACATTTTACATTGTTGAATGGGCTATTTTTCGTTCAAGAACGAATTTGTCTGTTACTTTTTCGAAAAAGTTCCTTGTTTGGCCTTGAAACTCTACTGAAAGTAAGAAGGGGCCATCCTTTGCAAAAATGACCACTTTGGTCAAATTTGCACAAATAAGCCACTTTAGGAGAGTTTGTCTTTTAAAAATTAAAAATGGGTCTTTTGTGTCCAAATCAGAGGTAATGCTAACCCTGTTTGCTCACATGTGCAAAATGAACACTATCCAAACTCCGCAGCTGAACACCGTAAAAGAGGTTCCCCTACAACTCCAGATGTGGTGGAATGATTTAGATAAAGATGGCAAAGAAAGGGTTGGTGAATAGTTGGGATCCCTCATTAATCTTATGAAAGTCAAACCCCGAAACGACTTGATTAAAGCTTTGGTAAACTTTTGGGATCCGGCCCACAATGTGTTCCGTTTTTCAGATTTTGAGCTCACTCCAACCTTAGAAGAGGTCGTCGGATATGCGGTTTTTGGTCGAGACTTAAGGAATCAACAAATCATCTTTCCAAGACCTATGTCAGTACGCCGGATCTTTGAGGTCCTTTCCGTTAGCCGGCAACTCAAAAAAGGTCGAGTATCCAATGGGTGTTGTTCTTTCTATTTCCTATATTCCAGATACAGTTTCTCAGACGGATTTGAAATACATGAAAATGTTTGACTAACAAACAGGATAAGGATACTTGGAGAATCCATCACCGGTTTGCCTTCATCGTAGCATTTCTGGGTGTTATGTCTTTCCTAATGCCGAAGAGACTATTGACGTTCGGTGGCCAAAATCGCCCAGGTCTTGACTGAAAAGAAAGATCATACTCTGGCTCCACTCATATTATCTGACATTTTCCGGGCTTTGACTGAATGCAAGTCGGGAAAAACATTTTGAGGGTTGCAATATCATTCTCCAGGTGTGGTTGGTTGAACATCTTCATCCCCATCCAAAATTCATGAGCTATGATATCGATAAAGCCAACTTCGTCGAGGGTTATGAAGAGAGAGTGAAGGATTAACCTTTTCCAGAAGGAGTCGATGCTTGGGTTGATTATCTAAGGTCTTTACGAGCAAGCCAAATAGAATGGACTTTAGGATTGCTTCCACTCAGAGAAGTTATACTTATGTCCGATGCCAGGAATCATCTACTGTTGATGGGTCTCAGAAGTATCCAACCATATGCACCCCAAAGAGTTCTGAGACAATTGGGCCGTTATCAAGTGATACTCGAAAAAGAGGATTTGAACATCCAAGTCATTGAGCTACACCCTGAGGCCCCCTTACCTGAATCCTTAATTCAACAAAGTTGGAATGGGTGTCGATACTTGAAAGAAGATACCCAGGTGCCCAATCTTGCTAGAGGGGAAGTGAATCTAGGATATGCGACATGGTTTGAGAGAAGAAGTTGCATTGTTCAAGAAGCAGAACCCTAGCCAGAAAGGCCTTCCAAGAGACCTCATGTGCACAATTTTGATGAAAAAATTCAAGAAAGGCTAGCTTGGGGCGAAAAGGAAAGAGAATATCAAGCCATTATCCATGCTTTGAAAGACAAATTAAGATATATGAAGTTTGATAATCTGTTGCAAGCACAGGTAATCGAGGGTGAAAAAAAAATGACCCAAGAAAATGAGGTGCTTCGTGCCCAAGTCCAGAGTCTGAAAATAGCCCTCGAGACGCCTGTAAGGACTGAAAGAGATGAAAAAATCATTAACAATGTGAGGTTGAAGGTTCATGAATATACCTTCGATTTGAACAAGGCTGAAAAAGACCTGCTAGAGGCCGAAAGGAAGTTAACAAAAGGAACGGAAGAACATGCTCGTTAATTAAGCCAAACAAATTGCCATCTTGAAGGAAAAACTATTTTCCATGGAGAATGTAATGGTCCAACAGACCAAAGATCTCAGAACGGAAAGGGAGCATTTCTACGAGAAGATTGGCCAGTTAGAGGGAATGGTGCAAGAATTACAAGAGCAGAACAATGCGAATGCCCAGGTATTGGAGGTCCGAGAGCATCAAATAGGGCGCTTACTTTAAGATAAGGGGATCATAAGGAACATAATCCAAGAAATAACAAACTATGTAGTACAGAAATGCCACGAGTGGGAGAGTATGACCACTTCCATGTTCTTTGCCACCATGATGACTTTCGTCCACCAAGTAATGGACGACTTGGATGGACTTCAGGGGGATATTGCACAGAGACCAGCATAGAGACCCGCCAATGCACCACAGGGCCCGAGAAGACAACCAGAGGCTCTCCTTTATTATTGATGTTTATTTTTTTCGAGTCTGTACTTTTATTTCTTTCAAGAAAAAAATATGTTAAGTTGTTTTGTTTTATATCTAGAGTCTGTAGTTCTCTTTCGTGTTTATTAATGTTTTCGAAAATCACTTTGTCATGACCCCAAATCTTAGCCAGTCTTGATGGCACTTATCGTGGAACTAGGCCAGCCAAAACTACGCTCAAATCATAATAAGCTTCCATTTGCATCTTTACTAAACTGATAACCCATAAAGGTTTCCTTTAAACATTTATAAAACAGTTAAAGTTATACTGAATATTAATCCCGGAGTCATTGGTCATGAGCATTTACATAAAATATACAACTCAAAAGAAAATAAATTCTATAATAGTAAGCAGGAGAGAGAGAGAGCAGGACTGCGGACGCATGCAACTACCTCGCTAAGCTTCGAGAAATCTCTCGAACTGATAGACAGCTCACCCTGTCCTAGCACCTGGATCTGTACACAAGGTGCAGGGAGTAACGTGAGTACACCAACTCAGTAGTAATGAAAATAAATCGGGTTTGAGCAGCAAGAAACACATAAAATCAATTCATCAATTCACAATAAGCACATCCTTTCTTTCCAACAATGTATACGTTAAATCATCATGCTTAAAAGCCAATTTCAGTAAAAATCATCTGGAAATATACTTGCCAATAGTTTCAACATAACTTTCAAGAAGTTTAGTGTAAAAATGCTGAAAATCATAAAAAGGCCCCTCGGGAAAAATATATTTCATAAGTTCAGAGTGAGTGGTAAAATCATAAGTAGCCTCTCGGGAAAAAACATGTATCATAATCAGCCCCTCGGGCATGCCTCACAGTCACTCATAATCAACCCCTCGGGCATACCTCACAGTCACTCATGCCTCCCAATCACTCGTTACTTGGCACTCGACACTCACACTCAGTAGGTACCTGCGTTCACTGGGGGTGTGTACAGACTCCGGAGGGGCCCCTTCAGCCCAAGTGCTAATATCAAGCCACTTCGTGGCGTATCATATCCTCATAAATCAGGCCCTCGACCTTACTCAGTCAGGATCTCTCAAAAGCCCCTAAGGCGGATTAGTAAAACAGGGTACTCGACCCAAAACATCATTTTTAAATCTCAAAGTAGTGTAAATCAGGCTGAGTTTCAAAAACAGTACGCACAATGTGACTGAGTGAAATCATCAATAAACATTGAAGAAAATAACAGTAAAAAGCCCCCAAGGGGTCTAAACAAGTCGGCACGAGGCCCCAAACATGGTTTATAGCCAAAATATTGCAATAATCTTTAGAACACAATTTAACATAAGCTTTAGGGTAAAAGAAGCAACTCAATAGTTGCCGCGAAGAGGACCAAGTCCAATCCAAAATCAGTGCGCGCCACATACTCGTCATCCGACATGTGCGCCATTCTAAAATCAGTGAGAATTATGAATTCGGAGGTTTCATACCCTCATGAAAATATTTATAACCATAACTTACCTCCACCGGGTCAAACACTAATCCGCGATGCTCTTGCCCCTCAAATTGGCTCCCGATTGCTCCGAATCTGACAAAAACCAGTTTAACATCATCAATATATGCTAAAGGAACACAACCAATCGAAAACTATCAATTTATACAAAAATCTCAAAATTCGGCCAAACCCGAGCCCCAGGCCCACGTCTCGGAATCCGGTAAAATTTACATCACAAGAACCCTTATCCTCTCACGAGTCCGTACATATGAAGAACATAAAAAATCTGACCACAATTCCCACTAAAATTGCCAAAAGAAATTTTCCAAATCTTTCCTCCCATTTCCAAACTTTTTTCTACTTTAATCCTTCAAATTACAATCCTAATCTGACAAAAATAGCATAGAAACGACTTTAATAATTCAGGAGCTTACCTCCACTGAAGACCCACAAATTCTCTCTTCAAATTACCCTCAAATAAGCTCCAACTGCATGAAACAATGGTAGAATGATCAAAAATTCACAGAGGCTTTCTTTTTATACTATTCTGCACAGCAAATCCAGACCTGCAGTCCCAGGTGCACACCTGCGAAAACCCAGTAACAGACCAAATACTCGCACATGCGATCTTTTCTCCGCACCTGCGGCTTCGCAGGTGCGGCCAACTCTTTGCACCTATGGTCTCCTCCTGCCTAGCCTCCCTTCGCACCTGCACATGGACTTTCACACCTGCGGCGTCGCACCTGCGACTACCCATCCGTACGTGCGGCCAACACCAGAAACTTACACCAGCAGCCATTTGTTGCAATTTCCCAAGTTCAAAACTCCGCCAACCATCCGAAATCAATCCCGAGCCCCTTGAAGCCCCAACCAAAAATACCAATACACCCCATAGCGTTATTCAAACTTAGTCGAGCCTTTGAAACACCCAAAACAACATGAAAACACCAAAATAACATCAAATTCAAACCTATGAACTTTGAAACTTCCAAATTTCGCCAACGATGCCGAAACCAACCAAAACACCTTAGATTGAGCTGAAATTTTGCACACATATCCGAAATGACATTACAAACCTGTTCCAACTTCAGGAATCCCGTTCCGACCCTGATATACCATTTTCCACTGCCGATCGGAAATCGCCAAAAACTTACTTTCGCCAATTCAAGCCTAATTCTACACCGTATATCAAAACTTCATTCCAAACACACTCCTAAGTCCCAAACCACCTAACGAAGCTATGTGGGCCATAAAATCTGCATCCTGAGGTCGTTTACCAAAAAGTCAACTCTCAGTTGACTTTATCAACTATTAGGCTACCTTGAGAGACTATATGCCTCAATTCTCACCATGACCACTCTGAACCCGAACCAACCGACTCAACACACATAAATGAAGCTGAACCACATATAATGTAGCAAAAACGAGGAAACGGGGCTAAAGTCTTGGAACGACCGACCGGGTAGTTACATCCTCCCCCACTTAAACATACGTTCGTCCTCGAACGTGCAAAGAGTTGTTCTCGAACACCATCAAATTGTTATGTAGCTTACCATGTACATACCCGGGGGTGATTCCACGTCACCCTATCCCATATAGGTCCAATAGCACACACCATTGAAATTTCGAAATCCAATCCTGACCCCTAAACCGTAGAACCAAATTCCCACTTCTGAAATAATATACAAGATAAAATATTTCCATAACTATAAACTGAACAAGTCTGAACATGCTAAATCAAGCCATATACGCACCCTAGATGTAATCACATAATACACCACGTGACTCAAACACCCATAGCGATAACTGCTCAGAACAACCCAATACCGGTACATAACCTCTTGCCAAGAAATGCCTCGCTCTAACACTTCCATACACTGCCGATGATGAAAGAAACACGTAGAAACTAACAACCATTCGTCCGATCAATCAGACATGAAGCTCCCCCTTCCCAAACAGGAATTATAACAGATTTCTAAGCCGACTGCCGATATTTATCCTTCCAACTATGATGTAGACAATTCTGAAATATTCATTCTAGGTCCAATGCCCTCTTCTCATCCATCACGACCACCCTAATGACATGACATATCGATACAATTCGAAGCCAAAATCTGTGCAACTTGTACACTTAACAGCACATCCCAATACAATCAAATTATATAAAAGTCCACACGAGAGGACTATCCTTCTATTAACAATTACCATCGCCATATCATGCTAACAGCCTGGCACACACCATAAAAATCAAAACACGCGAATCCAATACCAAAGGTCATACCCCTACATAACTCAGCTACACTCCGCGATCTCATCCAAACGCTGGTCAACTTGAAATACTTCAAGACACCTTGCCTAAAATCAATAACCATTCGAAATGCGACATCAAGTACACAAAGTGCATTTCCATAACCACGAGGGAAACCGAACGATACCATGCCACATGAATCAGAAGGTACATAACCAACACGTCTCAATCCGGCAACACCCAATTACTTACCTTACTCAAATCTAACTATAAAGCCCAATTAGAACCGCACCACTGTGCATATAACCCATAATCACCACTCCTCGCAACACCGAAAGGTAACACATAGATCACTCTAGAACATAAATAAACTCAATCACAATCGAATGGTATAATCCTCAGTAATAGAAGTTCGGAGCCAACAATTCCGACTCGGTGCAGAATACACACCCATATTAGCCTACCAATAACCTTAGTTTAACTCTGGTCACCCATAACAGATAGATAGCTTAAGTTCACAATGACGGGATCATGGTACATACTAACATCCAACTAGCTCTGCTCGTATTTTCATAGTTCACTACCACAAAATAACATGTTTATGAGAACTCTCAGTACCGAATTCCATGAAGCGTACGGATTACCATATCTGATCTCAACTCCACTGTTCGAATACATAACACATCCCAAATACTCACATGTTCCACGAGGGATACCCTTATAATTTTTCCGTTTACCAAGCAACCTTGAATATCAAAAGGTGATCGAACAATAGGGCGTCGTGATACCAATGAAGTACCCTTAACTCAAACACATTGCTCTTTCTGAAATGTATACCATCATCAAGTCGCACTAATTAGTGATATCATCTACCTAGTAATCTCAAACTGCCCATGCTGCCTAACAATTTATGACCTTCCTTCCAGAACTGGACCGTGACCTCACATATGCAAATCTCAACTCTACCCAACATACCGCATATGCCATGCCAACCTAAGAAAAACATGGGACTACATGGTCCCTTCTGAGCCAAAAGCAACTATGTACCCAACTAGAAAAGAACTTCCATTTGATCCCATTTAGAAGAAAATTCACTACGCGTCACCCGCACCTCACGCCCAAAGAAAATATGTACCCTTAACCGCGGTAGAAACCATCAGGAACTATCCGAAATCCCATTTGCGCAACACCAAACCATCAGTACTGAATTCTTCTAACTCAACCAAGCTACCCAGGCCACCAAAAAAAAATCAAAGAGCATTTCTAAGAAACACCTGAAAAACTCGTCACCTCATGAACAACCAAAGAACTAATCGTATCCCTTACCATGTCGATCCGAACTACTACTAAGTTGCTTTATTTACCCAAGTTTCTTATGACTTACCTTCAAATCGATACTTCTCCCTGCCGTAATACCACAATTTCCAACCCAGACCCGCCACATGCGACCCAAGCACAAAACCATATCGTCTAAGGCTCGTAAGCCGCCGAATACTCCCTCAAATATCCCAAAAAGTACCACACTCAAAATACTTACCCTGAAGAGACTTCCTGCGAATCTAAAGAGATTACCTTCACCTTCCTGATATTGATATGTATATTCCGTGATGATGTAGAAATACCACAAGTCTTGACACCCTCTAAAATAAATCTCAATCACACTGACCAATTAGACAGAATTGACCTGACCCATTTTCATACTGACATACTAGGAAAGTAATCCACTCACTTGAGGACACAAGCAAATTCATACACTACACACACTACACCTTTTACAATTTTCACTAAATCATTCAATAGAACCCAATTACCCAATAGAGTACATTACAACCTATATCGTAGAAATTTTCGTTACTCGTGACATTCCCAGACCCCACGCTTGCAGGTCATAACTGATTTACCAACATACCTCGAACTGAAACCAATACAACACATAATCGTGCAATCAACTTATCATTAACAGAATCCCTTACTTGGCTCAAAGCCAACGATCGAGACAAACAATAACTCACAATGGCTATAATAACACCACCCGTCTAACAGCTCAAGTCATCTGCAAATCTCGCATTCACCATTCTAATAGTCATGCCAACTTCAATGAGTGATCTAAACTCCAATTACAACATATATCATTTACTGGTAGAAGAGAACTTATTAGAGAACTACATAGGGATCACACCCTAGGACAACCTGAAGGAGATACCATTGCCCGCTTAGCCTCAACTGATATCTCTCTATACACTTCTGAAGACCATAACTATCACGCAATCACTACACCTTTCTGCACCTGAACACATACAATGCGTACCCTCGAGGCATCACCATACGCGGTAAAAACTTGAAGTTGATGGAAGAACTAACACTGGAACGGTGGTCATAGAAGTATCGAGCTTCTGGAAGCTCTATCCACACATGTCTGTCCACATGGATACCCTTAATGGACACCACGTGTCCCAAAAATGCTACTGAACCAAGCCAAAATTCACATTCGGAGAATTTTGCATAGAGCTTTTCCTCCCTGAATCCTTGTAATGCCATCCTCAAATACTGAGTATGCTACTCCTGGCTACGCGAATATGCCAGGACACCATCAACGAATACAATAAGAAGTAGTGCTAATACGGCTGGAATACATCGTTCATCAAATACATGAATGCTACTAGGGCAATGATCAGCTCAAAAGACATCACCAGGAACTCATAACCCAACAAAAAAATCCGTTTCACTCAACAACTACGCAACATGAGAGGTTTTCCAATATACTCACAACTCAAGGCCATATATCAAACCAAGACAGAAATCAAACACTTAATAAATCTTTACACATTTCCAGCCAACCCTTTTGTCATAAATCATAGTCTGATTACATCTAACCATCAAATCACACTCACCACGTAGCCGTCTAGTCACAAAGTCTCGTTAATAAGGACATCAATGGACATATAAGTCCCCAAATACATGTGCCCACACAATAAAAATCTCAGCACTCAAGCCACATAATGAATCCGGCCTCAAGTCCTCCATACTGGCCCATTACCAACATGCCAAAATCACATCTCATCCATGGAAGTCACCCTCCTGCCTAGCCTCCTTTCGCACCTGTGCATAGACTTTCGCACCTGCGGCTACCCATCCACAGGTGCGGCCAACACTAGAAACTTACACCAGCAGCCATTTGCAGCAATTTCCAAAGTTCAAAACTCCGCCAACCATCAAAAATCAATCCTGATCCCCTCGGGGCCCCAACCAAACATACCAATACACCCCATAGCATTATTCAAACTTATTCGAGCATTATAAATACCAAAACAACATGAAAACACAAAAATTACATCAAATTCAAACCTATGAACTTTGAAACATCCAAATTTCGCTAACGACGCCGAAACCAGCCATAACGCCTCCGATTGACCTGAAATTTTTCACACATATCCGAAATGACATTATAAACCTGATCCAACTTCAGGAATCCCATTCCGACCTCGATAGCCTATTTTCCACTGCCGACCGGAAATCGCCAAAAAATAACTTTCTCTAATTCAAGCCTAATTTTACGCCGAACATCAAAACTTCATTCCGAACACACTCCTAAGTCCCAAATCACCTAACGAAGCTATCCGAACCATAAAATCTGCATTCTCAACTATTAGGTTATCTTGAGAGACTAAATGCCTCAATTCTCACCATGACCACTTTGAACCCGAACCAACCGACCCTACACACATAAATGAAGCTGAACCGCATATAATGAAGAAGAAACGAGGGAAATAGGGCTAAACTCTTGGAACGACCGGACGGGTCGTGACATCCTCCCCCACTTAAACATACATTCGTCCTCGAACGTTCCAAGAGTTGTTCTCCAATACCATCAAACTATTATGTAGCTTACCATGCACATACCCAGGGGTGATTCCACGTCACCCTATCCCATATAGGTCCAATAGCACACATCGTTGAAATTTTTAAATCCAATCATGATCCCTAAACCGTAGAACCAAATTCCCACTTCTAAAATAATATACAAGATCAAAATTTTCCATAACTATAAACTAAAAAATCTGAACATGCTGAATCAAGACATATACGCACCCTAGATGAAATCACATAATACATCACGTGACTCAAACACCCACAGCGATAATACATCAAGAAATGCCTTTGCTCTAAACGGGGCTAAACTCTCGGAACGACCGGCCGGGTTGTTAGACACTTGTAAGGAAAAGAAGTATCTTTAATAGTGAAATGAAAATTGCCCTTTGTTTACATTTACCAGTTCCGTGAACTACGTAATGATCTGATTCATGCACTGTCATGATACGTAGGCAATCCACATAAGACTCGACCATAACCCTCAAAGGAAAGAATAAAAGAACAAATTAAAAGAAAGAAACGAGAGAGAATATTAAAGCCGGGATGAAAAACACAGCTATTGCAAACATTTTAGAAAAACATTTAACTGTTTAGGTGCATTGCATCCCAACGTGTGATTCCCTATGTGTTTACATCTCCCACTAACAAATTTGTTGTTTACTCTCGAAAGGTTACTACTTTTAAGGTGGTTGGTTTACGGTGGTATTCTGGCGACACATCCTTATTTCACCAGATCCAAAGGAAGTATCGCAATGACATCAGAAAGTCACCTATTTGTCGTTGAACCAGAGGATGGCCCAACTTCGGTTATCCTCAAGAAGAATCGGCAGTCCCCGAAGAAAATAGAAGACTGAAATGCCGTATGCTAGAGATGTGGGACGCTTGGTCCAACGGAAGGTAGCCACCTAAATCCATCCCCGATTTCCCTGAATTGACTCCCAAAACCGGAGGGACCACCAATGTGTCAATTTCAATGCCAAACCCATTGGATTACCTTCTGAGGTTCTCCCCAGGAACCATCTTCTGGATTACCCTCTGTGGTATTTACTGCGCCACCAACTACAGGTGTGGCACATCCAACACTAGCGCGAAAAAGTTTTGAGCCAGCAAATTTTACTTTCCAAGCTCCTTCATTCCAGCTGGATACTGCCCGGGTCACTCCGAATGCTTACCCGCAGTGCCCATAACTTGAATCTCCTGTGGAGCTAGAAAATATCTTGAAAAATATTGAACAAGATGAGATAACCCGAAAGATGAAGAGTACCGAGCAAAGTTTGAAAAATATCCAGGGCCTAAGCGGCCAAAAAAGCGTATCATACGCTGATTTATGCATGTTCCCTCACGTGCATCTACTTTTGGGTTTCAAAACTGAAAAGTTAAAAAAATACGAGGGGCATGGAGACCTGATCGCTCACCTAAAGAGATACTGCAACCAACTGAGAGGAGCAGGAGGCAAAGAAGAGCTACTGATGGATTATTTCGGGGAAAGCCTTAAGGGTATCGCCTCAAAGTGGTACATTGATCAGGATATCTCCCATTGGCATATGTGGGATGATTTGGCTCGAGACTTCGTAAGGCAATTTCAGTACATTGTGGATATAGCCCTAGACAGAAATTTTTTGTCTAATCTCAAAAAGAAAGCTTCTGAGAGCTTTCGGGAGTATGCCATTAAATGGCGGGAACAGGCATCCCGAGTGAAACCTCCCATGGAGGAAACTGAAATGATTAGTATCTTCCTGCAGGCCCAAGAGGCCGATTATTTCTAGAATATGATGTCCGCCATGGGCAAGCCGTTCACGGAGGCCATTAAAATTGGTGAGATGGTATAAAATGGCTTGAAGACAGACCGTATTTTAAGTCAATCTGCTTTGAGAGCCACCTCCCAAGCCATTACAAGCGGCTCGGGAGGCCTGGGAACTAGAAAGAAGAAGAGGAGGGAGCCATGATGGCTTCAGGCCCTAGGAATTCTCGACCACCTCGAGACTATCCAGGCCCATTTAGAGCTTCACAACACTATTATCCTCATCAAAAAGCAACTTATGTCATGTCTCCTTTACCTTATGCAGTGATGAATGCTCAGCTGCAGCCCCGGCCACAACAATACAACCAAAATAGAACTCCACCTCCTAGAAATAACCATCCTCACCAAGCCCTATATAATCCACGCCCTACTCAGAACAACTATCCATACAATACCTACCCTCGTGAACCACCACAGAGACCTACTTTCACTTCTATCTGCGATTCATACTCAAGCTTGTTGCCAAAGCTGATTCAGATGAGACTTCTGCAGCCCGTACCTCTAACTCCGCAAAATCCAGAATCGACGTCATACATACGAGGAACTAGTTGTGACTATCACTCGGGAGCGGAGGGGCGCGATACTGAAGACTGCTGGACTCTCAAGAGAGCAGTAGAAAATCTGATTGAGCAGAAAAAAGTGGTGCTAAGGGACGAGAAGGTCCCCAATGTCACAAACAATCCGTTGCCAGCCAACAATAACGGGCCAGTCATTGGAATGATTTGTGAAGACAAAGAGTTTCACGCCGCGCTGAAAGCCATCATTGCCATTGTGGATGAATAAAAGAAAACAAAGTCCCCCGGCCAGGATAAAGGAAAGGCCGAAAAATAAATGAAAACAAAGTCCCCCGACCAAGATAAAGAAAAGGCCCAGGAAGAAAAGAAAGAGACGGCACCAGCTAAAGAAGATGTCCTTTATGTTCTGAGGTCTCTGCGAACCAGACAACTCGCCTTGAGCCCTCCCAGAAGATTAGAATTGAAATTAAAGCCACAGAGAGTGTATGTGCCGAAGGGGAAATATGTTGTGAAAAATCCGATCGTCCTACCTAAGCTTAATGAACCCCTGATCATCAGCCGCCGGCCGCAAATCCCCATGAAAAATACAACTATTGTCCCCTGGATTTATGATCAAACACTGGTAACATACAAAGGGAAAGAGGTCAGAGGGGAAGTCGACGAAGCAAAACCTACTAGGAAATATCATAACCCAGAGGAGTTGAATAAAGCCAAACATAAGCGCTTTCCCCTCAAAAAACCCATCACTGACGAAGAAGCTGAAGAGTTCTTCAAGAAAATAAAAATGTCTGAACATGCCACAATTGAAGAACTCAGGAAAACCCCGGATCAAGTATCGCTTTTTTCTCTATTAATGGGCTCAAACGAGCATCAAAAAGTGCTCCTAAAAATGCTAAATGAAGCGTATGTACCAGCTGAGACCTCAATCGAGCAGTTAGAGAGAATGGCTGAGCGCTTCATCGAAGTAAACAAAATTTCTTTCAGCCAAAATGACCTACCTCCTGAGGGGGCGGCTCACAATAAATACTTACACTTAATAGTTAAAAGTGGAGGATATTACGTGAAGAAAGTTATGCTTGACGGAGGATCCGGGGTAGATATTTGCCCCCTGTCAACGCTTCAAAGAATGGAAATAGGCACTTAGAGAATCAGGACAAATAACGTTTGTGTCTGCGCCTTTGACGGTATCAAAAGGGAAACCATTGGAAGAATTAACATAGTTAGGCGATTGGCCCTGTGGATTTCACGGTAACCTTCCAAGTCCTAGATATGGACACCTCTTATAACTTCCTGCTAGGAAGACCTTGGATTCATGCTGCTGGGGCAGTGCCATCTACTCTCAACAAGATGGTCAAATTTGAACATGAGAATCAGGAGATAGTGGTCCACGGAGAGGACGAAAAATTAATATACAGGGATCCCTCAGTCCCATGTCTCGAGGCTAGAGAAGGTAGCGAACATATTGTTTACCAAGCCTTTGAGATTGTGCTTACTGATCAGCACGAGGAAGGTGTTCCGTGCTCATAGCCTTGTTTATCTAATGAATCAATCATGGTCACTACCGACATGATCCGACACGGGTACAAACCCAGAAATGGGCTTGGGGTATCCTTACAAGGCATTACCGAGCCAATCTCTCTGTCTACCACCGAAAAGTTCTTTGGCATCGGTTTCCAGGCCACCGTTGATGATGTGAAATGGGCCAACAAACGTAAAAACAATGGATGGGACCTGCCTCAGCCAATCCCACACATCACTGAGTCCTTCATCAAATCACAGTACGTTGAAGAAGAAGAGGAGGCCTGTACGGTCGAAGAAATTGACGAAATCTGCGGAGCCATGAGAAAAATGTTATATGAGGCTCACATGGTTCATCCAGAAGAAGGCTCGAGCGCCGCAGAGGTGAAATACATGGGTCCGACTGCAAAATTGCATAACTGGAAAGCTACTCCCTTCCCAATCAGACAGGAATCTTGGTAGTTCATGTTTTGTTTTCCTTTCTGCACTTCGAGTTATTTCAGGGTGTAACTCGAATGTTTTTATTTTTATTGTCTTTAAATTCCGATGTAAAACCCCTGTTATCTTCAAATTTAATGAAATGAAATCAAAACTTCATCATCTATTATTCTTTCTGATTTTGTTATTTTTTCTTATTTTTCATTCCTAATGATGCGGCTTAAATAACATGAAATGCTTGCGGACCTTATATTCTGATATTAATACGCTGTCTAATCTCGAAATAATGAATCAAGAACTAGAATATGAAAAAGATAAGGATTTTAGGGAAATAAACAGAGAATTGGAACAATTTGAGAATAAGCCTAAGCCAAACCTAAACAAAACTGAGATAGTTAATTTGGGTAATCCGTAAGAGGTTCGAGAAGCCATGATAAGTATTCACACGGATGAGAAAACTAGGGACGCATTGCTTCAACTTTTGTTCGAATTCAAAGATGTGTTCGCTTGGTCCTATGATGATATGCCCGGACTAAGTGTTGATTTAGTGGTACACAAGCTGCGAACTCATCCCGATTTCCTGCCCGTCCAACAAAAGCAAAGAAAATTCAAACCAGATATCACTGGAAAAATTAAAGAAGAAGTCACCAAACAATTAAAAGCCAGTGTAATCCGAGTAGTGAGATACACCACAAGGCTAGCCAACATAGTCCCAGTACCAAAAAAGGATGGGAAGCTCCAAGTATGTGTTGATTACAGGGATTTGAACAAAGCAAGTCCCAAAGACAATTTCCCGTTACCAAACATCCATTTCCTTGTTGACAATTGTGCCAAACATGAGGTACAATCGTTTTTGGATTGTTATGCTGGTTACCACCAAGTCCTAATGGATGAGGAAGATGCAGAAAAGACAGTTTTCACTACACCATGGGAGACTTATTGTTACAGGGTTATGCCGTTCGGTTTGAAAAATGCCGGGGCAACCTATATGAGAGCCATGACTGCCCTTTTCCATGACATGATGCACCAAGAAATTGAGGTGTACGTTGATGATGTCATTATTAAATCAAGAACACAGGAGGGCCATGTTCGAGACTTGATAAAATTCTTTGAGGGGCTATGCAAATATGACTTGAGAAAAGCCTTTGATAAAATCAAGGAATATTTATCGAATCCACCAATGTTGGTCCCGCATGAACCAGGAAGAACTCTGTTCCTGTACCTAATAGTCGTGGAAAATTCTTTTGGTTGTGTCCTCGGGCAACATGATGTCACTGGGAATAAAGAGCAAGCCATCTACTATCTGAGCAAGAAATTCACTGGTTGTGAAGCCAAATACACTCTGCTGGAGAAAAATTGTTGTGCCCTAACTTGGGTTGCTCAAAAGCTCAGACATTATTTGCTGGCTTATACCACATACCTCTTAACTAGGTTGGATCCTCTAAAAGAGACATTCCAAAAACCAATGCCCACAGGAAGGTTAGCAAAATGGAAAATCTTGCTCACGGAGTTTGACATTGTCTATGTCACCCGCACAGCCATGAAAGCTCAATCCTTGGCTGATCACTTGGCTGAGAACCCGGTTGATGATGAATACCAACCTTTAAGCATCGAAGTAATCTCAGAAGACACTAATACCTGGAAAATGTTCTTTGACGGAGCAGTCAATGCCAAAGGCATTGGGATTGGGACAATCTTGATTTCGCCCACGGGACAACACTATCCAGCCACAGCCCGTCTCCGGTTCTTCTGTACAAACAATACTGCCGAATATGAAGCTTGTATAATGGGCATGAACATGGTCATTGACATGGATGTGGAAGAGTTATTGATCATGGGAGATCCTGATTTGATCATAAAGCAAGCTCACCGAGAGTGGGAAAATCGAGATATTAAGCACCTTCCATACAGACAACATGTGGATGATCTTAGCAAATGATTCAAAGCCGTCGAGTTCAGATATATTCCTCGATGCCACAATGAGTTAGCCGATACACTAGCTACCCTAGCTGCAATGCTGCCATATCCTTGTAATGTCCACATTGACCCGTTAGAAATTCAAATCAAATAAAGACAAGGTTATTGTAATACGGTCGAAATAGGGCTCGATTTCCAACCATGGTATCATGATATCAAAATATTCTTGAAAATAAAAGAATACCCGGAGCAAAACAATGGGGATCAAATGAGAACCATCAGAAGACTCGCCAGCAGTTTCTTCTTATGTGGAGAAGTGTTGTACAAAAGGACTCCAGATCTGAATTTTTTAATGTGCGTGGATGCCAAAGAAGCTGAAAAGATTATGAACGAAGTACATTCAGGAGTATGTAGTCCACACATGAACGGGTACATCCTCGCAAAGAAAATTCTGCAAGCAGGATATTACTGGATGTCCATGGAAAAGGATTGTTTTAGTTTTGTCCTCAAGTGCCATCAGTGTCAAATACGTGGTGACCTGATTCATGCACCACCCTCAGAATTAAACCCTATGTCATCACCTTGGCCCTTCGTTGCCTAGAGAACGATTGTCATTGGGTCAATCGAGCCAAAAGCTTCAAATGGACACAAGTTTATTTTGGTGGCCATCGACTATTTCACAAAATGGATCGAAGCATTCACTTTCAAAGCCGTCACTAAGAAAGCAGCGGTGGACTTCGGGCATTCAAACATTATCTGTCGTTTCGGTATTCCCAAAACTATCATTACTGATAATGCTGCAAATCAAAACAGCCACTTAATAAGGTATGTGAACAGTTTCAAATCACACACCATAATTCCACCCCTTATCGGCCCAAAGCCAATGGTGTCGTCGAAGCAGCCAATAAGAAAAGAATGATCAATGGGTAAAAACCCGGTTGGAACAGTTGACTCTGATTGATGAGAAAAGAATGGCCGTAGTTTACCACGGGCAGTTGTACCAACAAAGAATTGCCCGCGCATATAACAAGAAGGTACGACCTAGGAACTTAGAAGTGGGGCAGCTCGTTCAAAGACGTATCCTCCCACACCATGAAGAATCGAAAGGAAAATTCGCCTCGAACTGGAAAGGTCCATACATCATAAGGAAATTGCTACCAAAAGGAGCATTGTACTTGGGGGACATCGAGGGAAATGACCCTGAAACAACTGTCAATGCAGACGCAGTCAATATGTATTATGTTTGACCTTTTCGTGATGATGCTCATGATCGAAATGACGAAGGCTTTCATTCATGCTATCCCAAACACTACCAGTTCTGTAAACCCTTTGAGACAGTTACTCTTCCTTGATTACTCTCTTTGGAACTTGAAGTGTTGATATATGTAAAAAAAGAAGAAGAAATAATGATAAAATAAAAGAAAAATCAAAAAACAAAAAAAAATGTTTCCTTGAACTACGTCTGACTTGATTCCGAAAGGATACTTAGGCAGCCTCTTCCTGGGGTTCAGTCACACCAAAATAAAAATCCATGTTCCCCCAAGAGTTTAAGCTGGGGAAAGTGTTAAAATTTGACAATGATTCCCCTGAAAAGTTCCAAAGTTGTAATTCAGTGCATATCCCTTTTACCACAAAACATGTTCAAGTCCTTCCGATCGATCGGCAAAGAAAGGCCAGAATTGGAGGATACAGTAATTCGGATCTGATACAAGCAATGAGAGAATCTAAAATGAGAGAGTCTTATCGGTGAAAACCCACACGGGCACCATTAGGCAATGGTAGGAAAATAAATTAAAATGAGAGAGTCTTATCGGTGAAAACCCACACGGGCACCATAAGGCGACAGTGAGTAGAGAAACTAAAAATGAGAGAGTCTTGTTAGTGAAAACTCGCAAAGATCACTATAGGGCAATGATGAGAAGAGAAATGAGAGAGGTTAGTCGATGAAAACCCAAAAAGGGCACTACTAATCGAAAAGAGGATGATTGGTCACTGGTATCGACATGGTCTGGGGCAAGGTTTCTCGACCTCGAGGAAAAAAATCGGGATGAATTTGAGAGTCAGATGGTTTATATAGATCAGGCATCCAGTCGAAGATGCATGTCAGGTTCATTGAAGGCCACTTACACTCCAGATAAGTCCTTCTTCTCTTTTCCCCCGAAAGGGATATTTCTTGCAAAAATTCATTGTCTCCGTTTCTTTGTTATTTTTCATGCAATCCCTTTCAGTCTGACTCTGTTTCTAAAGCAAGGCAAAGAAAGGACGACAAAACTTGTTTACATGGTTCTCGTTTGACACGGGCCAATATGCAAAGGGCACTAAGCCTCATCAGGGGATCGACTCAATCCCGACTAGCCCCAATGGCCGATGCTTTGAACGCAAAACTCTTGAAAGGAGAAAACAGAATCAAAATGCCTATAAAGGAAATTGAAGTGAAAGGTTGGGTCCCACGTGGCTAACCCTCTCGGCAAAGTTTGAAAAGTCGAAGTGCTCCAAATGCTTTAAAGTTAAAACAGGAGGAAAAATCAGAAATGAAAGGCCGATAAAGGAAAAGTAAAGTTGGAAAACCATTGAAGCAGAATTTGAGAGGCCAAAAACTTCCCCGATACGCTATCCAAAAGAAAAGGCATGTGAAAGGCCTATAAAGGCAAAATAAAGTCAAATGTTGGGTCCAACGTGAACGAGCGCCATGTTAAAATCTGGAAAGCCAGGATCCCCGGGATTAGAGATTAAACACAATCCCTAGTGAGCAAGCAAGTGGTCGAGATCTTCGTCACAAGAACGGAGAACAAGCTGTTGAAAATCAAGGCCGCAAAATCAACCATCGTTTCAAACTAACAAATTGTTCTTTGATTGAAGGAAACAGGTGTAACTCAAAGCAAACTTGCAAAGGCAAGTGTAACCAAAAGAAAGGGCGCAAGAGCTAGAAACAACTCTACAGCAATAACTCCAAAAGGGAAGTTTTTCTCCAAAATCCTTTCCCAGTTTTACTAAAAATTAAAAGAAAAAGAAGAAAAATAATGTTGAAATTAGCCCAAATCTGAAGTGGTATAGGGTCTCCAAACCCTAGAAACACCTTTTCCAGCATAGGGTATACAACCCCTAATTGATGATTTTTTTTCCAAGGGTATACAATCTCTATTTGATGATTTCTTTTCCAGCATAGGGTATACAACCCCTAGGTGATAATTTCTTTTACAGCATAAGGTATACAACCCTAGCTAATGATTTCTTTTCCAACATAGGGTATACAACACCTAGCTGATGATTTCTTTTCCAATGTAAGGTATACACTCACTAGTTGATGCCGACATAGGTTATACAACCCCTAGTTGATAATTTCTTTTTCAACATACGGTATACAACCCCTAGTTGATGATTTCTTTTCCAATATAGGGTATACAACCCCTAGTTGATGATTTCTTTTCCGACATAGGGTATACAACCCCTAGCTGATGATTTCTTTTCCAACATAGGGCATACAATCCCGAGTTGATGATTTCTTTTTCAACGTAGGGTATACAATCCCTAGTTGATGATTTCTTTTCCAACATAGGGTATACAATCCTTAGTTTGTGATTTATTTTCCAACATGGGTTATACAATCCCTAGTTGATGATTTCTTTTCCAACATAGGGTATAAAATCCCTAGTTGATAATCTCTTTTCCAACATAGCGTATACAATCCCTAGTTGATTTTATTTTGCAACATAGGGTCTTCCACCCCTAGCTGATCTTACTTCTAGACATAGGGTATCAAATCCCTGGTCTAGAATAACTCCGGGTGCACTGTTCCCGGCTTTTCATCGCTTTCAATAATAAAGTTGCTCAGATTTTCTTACAATAACTCACAAAATTTTCCTAAGTGAAAACCGGGGCAGAAATTTTCATTCGTTTATTTTTTGATTTTTGTGCAGATTACATTTATAGGACATTGGACTAGAGACAACCAAAAGAAGAAGTTTCGATCCAGAATAATAAAACAAAAAGAGAAAAGAGAAGATTGAATACAAAGTGCAGAAACAGGGAAGATACGGATTATTCAGGACGAGATTGAAGTCATCCGTTCAGTATATCTTGCCTTGATCCGAGGAATGATAAGATGAAACCAGCACTTGCGGCTAACAAGCATCAAGATCTAGGTCAGAGTCAGCAAAAGGCCAAGACTCAAGACCAAGTCTTAGATAGGAATCTTGTAACTACCAACTGATAGTTCTAGTTAGTCTTTCGTTTTGTTACTTTGGTGTAATAAGGAGATCAACATCAGTAACAGCAGCAACGGCAGTTGAAACCATAGTTACCCGGTAGTCCCAGCTACCAAAACTTCTAGAATTACACTGACCTGATTCGTTTATAGCCAAGGATATTTAAGCAACTTTTGAAGCAGGGTTCGGTCAAACTTTTCAAAAACGCTTCACAATGGAGTATATGAATGGTTAAAGTCGTTCATGACTGCTCACTTTGTCTTTGCCCGACAACTCTTTGTGTTTTTGAGAAAAGAGGGGCAGCTGTGAGCACGTGATTTTTACCTACCATATAATCCTACACAAAATTCAATAAATTATTTAGTTTTATGATTTTTATTAAATTTGTGAATTAATTTTGCATTATGTATTCATAATTCGCCTTTTAAAATTATATGAATAATTTAAACTGGCCTAATTAGGTGCGTAACCTTAATTATTATTGTAACTAATAACGAAATATAATAAATTAGTTTAAATTTTTAAATCCTGGATTAATCACTTTGTTTTAGCCAATTGTCGAATTTGTTCTATAAATGATTGTGTGTATCAAATTAAATGTTTTACTCTTAATTAATTGATCAATCAGTGTACAAATTGCGCAAAATAAAGTTAGAATTAATTATTACACTTTTTCTTAGTTTAAACGTAATTGAAATTAATTAGTTAATTGTGAAATCAAGCTTAAATTTGGACCTGGGCTGATTTACCCAGGCCCATAGCACCTCTACTTATCAAAAATACCCATCCCAATCCCCTCTAACCCGGCCTGGCCCTCCATTACACCAAACGACCCTGTTTAAGTCACAGTAGACCCCATCCGTTGATCTCCTAAGATCTAAAACTGGGAACCCCTCAAGCCTAAGTATGAAACTATCCCAACCTTACCCCCACACCCCATTCGAACCCTAAGTATTACACCCCCCCCCCCTATCCGTATCTCTCAC
>ML380099.1:57469-88129 GCA_005239525.1 Nicotiana knightiana
CCCCCCATTCGAACCCTAAGTATTACCCCCCCCCCCCCATATCCGTATCTCTCACTCCTCACCCTTCACCTCACTACCACCCTGCTCCGCCGACCGAAAATCGCCCACCGGCGGCGGAGTAACTCCAAAACCCCTCAAAATGTCACCAGCTGATCCTCCCCTCCTCCTCAATCACCTCATACATTGAATTTCTCCAAAACCCTAATCGACACAGCCCTTTCCCCTCTTTCATTCCTTTTTCTCTCATCGGTTCAACCCCATCAGTCCTGATACCTTGCACAAGTTCATACAAGGTTAACCACAAACCGTCTAATTTCTCCTATGCTCTATCATATCAGAGCATGCGTGAATTTTTCTGAAAGTCATGATTAGTGGTCAAACGCAATGACCTATGGACATGGGATTTTAGTCGCTAAGAGTCAATTTTCTTCCTAATGCCTAGGTAAAACCCTTCATTGATTCTCCCTCTGTCTTTTCTGATTTCACCCATCAACCCACCATCACTAGTAATTCCTAACTTCTTTTTCTTTTGTTTGTTTTGTTCTGATTTTACCTATCGATAGAAGTTTGAGTTTGGCTCCTAAAACGGCTAAAACAAATCCTTTCATTGATTTGCTGGTTCAAAAGAAGGTAAGTAAACACTGGCCTTCCATGTTCTTTAATTGTTCGAGTTTACTTTGTGTTTCTATGTTGATTTCCTCTTACGCATGATATACGTTTATAAGCTTGTGATTGCCTACTATGTTTTTGTTGTCCTCATTGACTAAAATAATTGATTCTCCTAGCAGTCTCTAACTATTCTAGTATTGCCGATTGATTTGTGTTAATGACTACTTAACTAAATTAGATAAAATATATCTAAGCCTTGCAGAACCTTTGTCATTAACAAAAAGTCTTTTGATAATATTGTGTATGTTTAATTAGTTTTAGATAACTTAATTGAATCATGCCTTAGACTGTGCGTAGTATCAATTTAAGAGCTTATTTGCTGCACCATGTCATATGGATTTCCACATTTATAATACTTTACCATGCAGTCGATCAACCAAAAATGATCTTCATCATATAGAATAATGTGCTTTTGACCTATCTCTTTTGACTAAAACCATGTCTGTTGTACACTCTTAATTTCTCCAATGAATTCACTAGCATATTCATCACGCTATCTGATTATTGATGTGTCCTGTAATCATGAAATCCTATAAAAACTTCTTTGTGTCTTGTTTGAATGAACTCCATCGAATTTTCATGCTCGTGTCTGCCCAATTGTGCTCATGAATATCCTGTTTGCTTTCATCTAGGAGAGACTCTTGCCTAGGCTATTGTACTCTTCACTTGAAATTGCCTTATAAACTTAACAGTCTGAGTTATGTAAAATCTAGAATGCAAAGTTACTGTTGCCACTTATAGGCCTAAGGAAAATCACCTATACTTGCTTGTCTCGTTAAAATGAATACCCCTACCCATTGTCTCACACTTGGTTAATATATTTGCTTATAAAACATAACAATGAATCTGGATTTCAGTTGAGAACCTAATAGGATAAGAACCATGTTACTAAGCTCAAAACTGACTTTCTTGCCTATATGGGCACCTCTACTGTTTGCTCCTACCTTTAAAGAGTCTAATCAAGACTGTTAGTATAAGGCATGTACATTGATTCATGTCCTAAGGAAGAATCAAAGGTAACACAATTAATTAAGTCTGACACTAAATTATTCCTACTAGGTAATCCAAGTCCTAGATGACTAATTAAGTTCAATTAATCAAGGTCAAATTAAAATGAGTCACCCAGTCTCACCCTTAGGTCATTTAAAATTCTAATAAACTAACTAGAGTTAATAGATAACCCCAAGGAAACTAACTCTAGTTACCTAAGGGTAATTCCAGGGACTCCTAGGGGTATATTAGGAATCTTAGTTGAAGGAATCTTGGGTGTAACAACCCAAGAACCTTCTAGAATTAGAAAATCATATTTTTAAGGGGTATTAGGGTCATTGTAGGGGCTAGAAATTTATGGAATAAGGGCAGCTGTCCCAAATGCTAAGGGTGACAATTGCATTTGTACTATTTTTAACTTATTGGATAGGGGATATGCCAAGCATATCCTATCCCAAATCCCCATATAAATACACACACCTTTTACTACTAAAGGGGATCGATCATTTTTACAACTTTTGGGCTACTGAAAAATCTGACACACAATACCAACTGCTGCTCACAAACAAAAATCTCAAAAATATCAGTAGGAAAAAAAGGAAAATCTGACTGCTTCCTTTTATTTTAAAAAAAAGGACCAGTATAGTGTTTTGGTGCTCAGTTCCTGGTTCTTCTTTGGTGTTTTTATTTCGTGAAAATCTTAAGTACTCATACTCGAATTCGTGGGATATCCTATTGGTGTTGTTTGGTCCTATTTTGGGTTTTGGTTGTTGTTGATCTGTTGCTTATTACTGCTGGTTTTCCTCTTTCTTTGTTGATTTTCACCTCTCCCTGGACCTTTATTTGGTCTAGATCTCTTTTTTTCATTTTTCTCTTTGAAAAGGTATGTAACACCTTACTCTAGAAGTGAAACTTTAAATCTTAAATTGTGATCTATATTATGCAAATTATCTTGTTTGTTTGAATTTCTCTGACTAAATCCGCATTTAAATCTGAGGTTAAAATGTGTGTGGTTCTTGTTGAATTTGGCTAAGCAATTTCAAATAAGGATTGTAATACCGAATGGTGAATTTTTGTTTTATTAGCATAATTGGAGTTGAATATGACCTCCATTATGGTAACATTCATTCCATAAAAATGCATAAACATGTTCTGTTCTTTTAGTGTTATCATTAGAGTTGAATCTGACCCCTTTTATGGTCAGATTCATCCAATGGGATGCATAAAAAATCTGTTTACAATGTTGTCCGTGCATTAAAATCTTAAGACTTATAATTTTTAAAAATTAATGACGAAATGCAGTTTTGAATCCTTTAGGTATTGTTGGCTTGCATAGAAGCAGCATCCTCTCAGTTTTCTTTTCTTATTTCATCATTTAGCAGTAGTATTTTATAGCAGAAGTTGGAAGTGTAATAGTATAGGTTATATATGTTTTCTTTTCTCTTCAGTTGTAAACTGGACTGGAGTATATTTAATTTTCATTCAGTGGCGTTTCTTACTCTTTTCCTTAAATCTGGATTTTTTTTTATTCTCCAAAATTACGGAAGAAATTATGTTAACCTGGGCCAGACCTATCAAGGTGATTCGAATTGGGCCAGACTCATGAACATAGCCCAGTAAGGCTTAATAGAGTCTGGACTTCAAGCCATTAGGCCTGGAGTAACGACCCAGTAACTACATTATGTAATTTATGATCAGCCCTTCTTTTGATCAAGTATAATAGATATTTTCGTTTACCGAATTTACTGAAAATTTCGCACTACTTAACACAAATGGGTTTTCAAATCAAGCATCAAAAGATAGAGTTCAAATTTGAAATTGTTAAAGATTGTTCTGTTCTAACTAAAACATAGACAAAATGCAGTTTTACATACTTTAGTATTTTCTGATTTAAATTCTTTCCTAAAAAATGATCAAATGATTTTAACTCAAGAAATCTCGTTAGCTTTGGGTTTTTTCAAACAACCGTTTGCAGAAAAGTTTAAGAAAAACCCATTTTGGATTCATGAACCATGTATAAAATACCCTCATTTAGTAAATAGGTCAAAGTAAGGAAATCTTATTTGTCTTTACATAATATTATATCCCAATTCACTACCGTATAATTCAAAATGTGTTGGCATGTTTACTTCCTAATTGTCTTATTTGCTTTATCTTAGTTTGAATCATGTATTTCCTTTTCAAATAGCCAAAAATTAGGATGGCCTGAAGTGATCAAATAGGGCTACATTAGGCCATAGCCCAAATCCTCGTGTATTGGATTAATGAATCAAGTTTGGGAATAATCCATATCATTACATAGAAATGCCTTTCTAGATTAGTCTCATGACTTGATTAAGGAATTTACTTTAGATATAGTGAATCTCAAACACCTTCCATAATTAGATAGTGACTACCTTAAACTTAGATAATAATTTAAGCATCAAAGTATACGTTTTACGTAACTTTGAATGGAACTAACTAAATTATACCTTTTTCTCAATTGTGTATACGTTTACGTAACACAAATAAAGATTAAAATGAACACTCGTAGAGACACCTTTGGGAATGGATTTCTGAAATTGTTATCGAGATTACGTACATGCTCGCGTGACGTGATTTCGATTTCTTTTACAATACAAAAACACGCGCTTGCGCGACTTTGGCTATTTCTTCAAAAGGAATCAAGTGTTGTGAATTATGTACACGTTCGCGTGACATAATTTTGACACGACCAATTTTCGCGGGTTTAGGCATACGTGATCCGTCTCAAATAACTCTTTAAATAAAATTGACTAATAAAAGCGATAAAAAAATGCACATAGGTACAAAAGCAGTAATTAAACAATTTAGGTCAAGTTTAATCATTATGCGACCGTGCTAGAACCACAGAACTCAGGAATGCCTAACACCTTCTCACGGATTAACAGAATTTCTTAACCAGATTTCTGGTTCGCAGACAATTTGAAACAGAGTCGAAATTCCTCGATTTTAGGATTTTTTAATAAATAAATGGTGTCCCGGAGCATCGTAAAAATCTGGGTGGTGACTCTAAATAAATAAAATAAATCCCAAAATCGAATAATGTCACTTAAATTGGAAAAACTCCCTTATTACCCCTCACCGGTGAAAAAGGAGGTGTGACATGGATATCATTTGATGGGTTTACTTGAGGGATTAATGTCGAAAGGAAAATACAAAAAGATTTTCTTGTGGTAGGTAGTGTAATAGTTCTCCTTTGGTTTTTCTTTGTGCCATGGTTCTTTTCCAAGGATCTTGTTGGAACCGGGTGTAGTTAGTTTTTATTTTTTTGTAGTAGCGGAAAACCATGTGATATGAATTGAATTGGAAGCAATATATCTTGACTTTATTATGCTTTCAGAATAGCGAGTTCTTTAGTCGTGACGCTTAGGCTCAGTTTTTTACTCTTGTATAAGTACCTTAATTTTATGATCTTAACTTTGCTTAACTACTTTGACTAGAGTGTCGTGATAATCCAATATTGAGTGAGTCATGTGCCATATGTGTGTGAGGTTTTGTGTTGTTATGTGCATTGCATTTGATTTCTATAACTTGTCTCGTGTGTTTGCAAAGCGACATACTAGTTTTGTTAAGTCTTGAAAGTGATATAGGCATTTCCTTTGGGGTGCCAGATATATAGTTTACCCACCAACTTGTTATGTATCGTAGTTAACTCCGTTGAGCTTGTAATCCTATTTTTTCTGCAACCACATTACAAGTCTTACCCTTTTTGTTGAATTGACCATCTATTTGAACCATTGACCTCCCATGAGCACTTGAAATTATTATGAACTTTGTAAAAAGTTGAAGTGTGTGGTGGTTGGTTTGGCTTTTGAGTGGAACTAATGAAATAAGGAGACTGGTGCAGTGTTTTGAAAAAAGTAAGAGCCACTTGAATTGAAAAAGAAAGAAAAAAAAAGTTGTATTATTGTGCAAATATTCCTTGATAGTGGTCACTCTTGATGTATTTGTGCTTAAAGAAGTAGGGAGTTAATGTATATTTATATGACGGTGGTGTTATCGATAGACATAAGTGTGGGATTTTGAAAGGTAAATTGTATGTATTAAAGTGCTTAAGGAGGTGTAGTCTCTCTTATATCCAAATGTATCCTACCCGTCCCGCGGCCTACATTACAACAAATTAAAGTCCTACTTGATGATTGACTGAATGAACTCGATTAGCCGAGGAGTACACTACGCAAGCTTATGGTTCCTCTTTTGGGGCATATGAATGTTGTTTCTAAGAGTGAGTGAGTGGGTTCTATCTTGAGTTTTTGATTGTTCTAAATTTTATGGTATGTGGAACTACTCTCTTTTGTGGTATGGGCACTTGATTCATGAAGGAAAGGTAGTGATTGAACTCTATGTTGGAGTAAGTGAGCGAGTTGTAAATAGTGCGTGGTACGTTGAGTCGATTCTAGAGGTGAAGATGTTACACTATTGTGCTTAGTCTATTTAAGATATTCTTGGTATCATGAGTTATGAGAATTGTTTAAAAAAGTCGTGTCATTATAAAGTGTAGTTTGATTGCTCGAGGACGAGCAATAATTTATGTATGGGGAGTTGATGGCAGTCTATAATCTTGTGTTAAAGTAACTTATTGCACTCTAATTTACTGCACTTTAATTGAGTGGGAGCTTTAATCACTAGTGTTTTGCACTAATTGTGTGTTTTATGCCTTGTAGGAGTGTTTCCAATCTATGTAGATGTTATGGAATGAATTCAAGCTATTCGGGAGCTTTGAAGTCTGAGTAAAAGCCCAAGGATTAATTCGGTATCGTGTTCTAGGATATGGATGATAGTGCAATGAAACAAAGAATCGAGCAGGCATATTGCGCATTGTCAAGTAAAATGCACATAATATTTTGTTTGTAACTCCGTTTGGGAGTTACAATATATCGTTGGAAATCTAGTTAAAAGGGTTACAAGTTTTTTTGTTTTATGTTTTCCAAAATTCCAATCATAAGGCCACCCACGTGCACGGCCGCGGATTGGGCGCGTATGTGGGGGAGAACAGGGTGAAAAATGCGCGGCCAAGTGCACGAGCACACTTCTAGGTGCGCGACCACTCACATTCTGTCCGGTAAAAGTATCGTTTTCATGTAGGAGAAGGTGTATTTATTTGGGCCCGACCCTACTTGGTATATATACATGGGAAAACGATATTTTGAGGATTTTTGACATAATTTAGACCTAAGGAAGCTAAGGAGGATAGAGAAAAGCAAGAGCAGAAGGATTTCATCATTTATACTCACTCAAGACAAGGGTTTTGATGTTTTATGTTTTCCTTTGACTTAAAATTAATTGTGATAAATTTCTCCATATCCATGGAGTAATTCTTCCTTAGGCATTGAAGGATTTGGCATTTTGAGAATTGTTTGTGGATATTAACTCTAGTGTTTGTGTATTGAATCGTTTTTGGTGTTTTAATTGCTGCACATATATTCACTTGTTTATGTAATCGAAAGAGGCCTAACTTGTTATGTTTTGTGCATTATCTTGTTGGTTGAATTCATTGATTGTTATTAGTAATCGAAAAAGCCTAGCTGAATTAATGCTTAGATCTAGTTAGGAGGATAATCGAAAGAGGTTCTCCTAAATATTAACCCACTACGAATTCTTGCATATCTTCACTGAGCTTAACTTAGTTTATATTTTGAGGTTTAAACTTAATATCGAGAGGAGTTTCTACTGAACATTCGAACTAATAATAGAGTGAATTCGAGAGACTAACTTGAACCTTAGAAGTAAATCAACTAGAAATAATTCCTTAACAAGTATCTTACACATGTCCAATCAACCCATATTTTCTCCCATTGATATAGCCAATAGTTAGAAATTTAGCTAATTTTTGTTTTAATTCACACAAATCTAAATTGTTGATCATCTTGAATAACATTTAAGCTGTAAACTACGAAAACACTGTTTAACTCCAATCCATATGGATATGATATTTTTTTATACTATATTCGACTAGCGAGAATAATTTTGTGTTGTCTTTATATCTCGTCACCAATGCGGAAGGCGTAGGCTATAGCACACAAAAATCAGGAGCAGAATTCCTATTTTATGGACCTAAAATACCAAAAAAAGTAGAAACTGTCTTGGCAGGAAGGTAACTATTATTCCTTAGTGCATTTTTTATGGCCCAAAAATATTTTGGCGATCCGAGACCGGAGGCCTGAAACCATGCAGAAGCCTTGGGCAATAGTACACGAAAATAATGGAATCGATCGGAATTCCTGTTTTATGGCCCTAAAATGCCAAAAAATAAGGAACGGTAATGATGGGATGGTGACTATTGTTCCCTATAGTCATTTTAAATGGCCCAAAAACAATTTAGGCGATGTGGAATCAAAGGCGTTGGTCCATGCGGAAGGCGTGGGCTATAGTGATAGAAATCTAGGAAACGGGAAGAATTTAAGTTTTATGGCCATAAAATACCAAAAAAGAGTAACAATCATGGCGATGGTAGTAATTATTGTTCCTTAGGTCATTTTTAATGGCCTAAATATACTTTAGGAATTCTGGGTCTAGGTTCTCAGCCCATGCGAATGGTTTGGGCTACAACACAGGAAATTCAGGTAATCAGGTGGAATTACTGTTTTATGGCCCTAAAACGCCAAAAACGAGGAACAATCACATTGGGGTGGTGACTATTGTTCTTAGGTCATTTTTTATGGCCCGAAAAAAATTTAAGTGATTTGGGTCCGGGGACTCTAGCCCATGCGTAAGGCATGGACTATAGCACACGAAAATCAGGGAATCGGGCGTAATCCCAATTTAAAGGCCCTAAAATGCCAAAAACAAGAATCAGTCATGACGTGGAGGTAACTATTGTTCCTTAGGTCATTTTTTTTGTCCAAAAAAAATTTGGACAATCCAGGCTCGGAGATCCGGACCCATGCAGAAGGAGTGGGTAATAACACACGAAAATCATGGAATCGGGCGGAATTCCAGTTTCATGGCTCAAAAATGCAAAATTATGAGGAACAATCTTTGTGGGGAGGTGAATATTATTCCTTATGTAATTTCTTATGGCCTGGCAAAATTATATGAGAAATGGGTTCAGGTAACTGGGACCATGCGGAAGGCGTGAGCTATGGCATACAAAAATCTAGAAATGGGGTGGAATTCCAGTTTTATAGCCCTAAAGTACCAAAAATAAGAAACACTCATGGAGGGAGGGGGCTATTGTCCCTTAGCTCATTTTTGATAGTCTAGAATTATTTTAGGCGATTAAGGTCCAGGGGCCCGAGACAATGCGGAAGGCGTGGGCAATAGCACACGAAAATCAGGGAATCGGGTAGAATTCAAATTTTATGGATCTAAAACGCCAAAAATTGAGTAGCGGTCATGGTGGGGTGATGACTATTGTTCCTTAGGTCATTTTTATGGACAAAAAAAAATTATAAAATCTAGGTTCGGAGGTCCGGATCCATGCAGAAGGAGTGGGAAATAACACATGAAAATCATGGAATCGGGCAGAATTCTAATTTTATGGCCCAAAAACGCCAAAAAATGAGGAACGATTTTGGTGGGTAGGTGACTATTCTTCCTTAGGTCACTTTTTATGGACTGATAAAATTATATGCGATCTGGGTCACCATCCATGTGACCATGCAGAAGGCGTGAGCTATGGTATATGAAAATCTAGAAATCGGGTGGAATTCCAGTTTTATTGTCCTAAAATACCGAAAAATGTTGAACAGTCATAGCGTGGCAGGGGCTATTGTTCCTTAGGTAATTTTTGATAGTCCAGAATTATTTTAGGCGATTAACGCCCAGGGGTCCAAGACCACGCGGAAGGCGTGCTCAATAGCACACGAAAATCAGGGAATCAAGTAGAATTCCAATTTTATGGATCTAAAAAGCCTAAAACTGAGGAGCTGTCATGGTGGAACGGTGACTATTGTTCCTTAGGTCACTTTTTGTGGGGTGAAGTTTTTTTTAGGTGATACGGGTCTAGAGGCATGTGCCCATGCGGAAGGCATGGGCTTTTAACGCATGAAAATCAGGAAATCTGCCGAAATTTCAGGTTTAGGGCCCTATGATGCCAAAAAATGAGGACCGTTCATGGAAAGACGGGACTATTTTTCCTTAGGTCATTTTTGATAGCCCAAAATATTTTTAGGCGATTCGGGTCTACGGCCCTAGCCCATGCAGAAGGTATGGACTAGCACAAGAAAATTAAGGATTCGGAAAAAATTCCAGTTTTATGGCCCTAAAATACCAAAAAAGATAAACGGTCATTGCGAGGCCGTACCTATCATTCCTTGGGGTATTATTTATTGCCCAAATTATTTTTAGGCAATCCGGGTCCGGAGGCCCGAACTCATGCAGAAGGCGTGGGCACTAACACATGGAAAAATGAGGAACATACTTGGTGGGGGCGGTGACTATTTTTCCTTAGGTTATTTTTATAGCTCGGAAATTTTTTATGCGATCCAAGTCCGGTTCTTCGGGACCATGCGGAAGGGGTGAACTATAACACACGAAAATCTAGGAATCTAGCGGAATTCCACTTTTATAGCACTAAAATTCTAAAAAACAAGGAACAATCATGGAGGGACGGTGATTATTGTTCCTTAAGTAATTTCTTATGGCCCGAAAATATTTTAGGCGATCCTGGTCCATGAAAATCCTGGGCCTGGGACTATGTGGAAGGCGTGGCTATGAGAACATGAAAATCAAGGGATCGAGCATAATTCTCATTTTATGGTCCTGAAATGCCAAAAATTGAGGAATGGTCATGGTGGGGCAATGACTATTATTACTTAGATAGTTTTTTAAGGCCATGAAAATTTTAGGGGACCCGGCTTCGAGGACCTAGTTCCATGCGGAAGGCGGCACACGAAAATCTTGGAATCGAGTAGAATTTAAATTTTATGGATTTAAAAGGCCAAAATACGAGGAACGTTCATGGCGGTTGTGGTGACTAATTTTCCTTAGGTTGTTTTTAATGGTCCAGTTTTAGGAGAACTGGGTCCGAGTGTTTGGGCCCATGCGGAAGGCGTGAGCTATAGCACACAAAATTCTGGGAATCAGGTGAAATTCAAATTTTATGGCTCTAGAATTCCAAAAACGAGGAACTATCACGTTGGGTGGTGACTATTGTTCCTTAGTCAGTTTTGATAGCCCGAAAAGTTTTTAGGCGATCGGGGTCTGGGGTCCCTGGCCCATGTGGAAGGCATGGATTATAGCACACGAAAATCAGGGAATCAAGTAGAATTATAGTTTTATGGCCCTAAAATACCAAAAAAATGTGAAAAGGTCATGTCGTGGCGGTAACTATTGTTACTTAGGTCATTTTTTATTTCCCAAAATAACTATAAGCAATCCAAGTCCAGAGACCAGGACCCACACAGAAGGCGTGGGAAATGGCACACGAAAATCATGAAATCGGGAGGAAAATCCAGTTTGATGGTCATAAAACGATAAAAAAATGAGGAACGGTCTTGGTGGGACGGTGACTATTATTCCCTAGGTCATTTTTGATGGTCCGAAAAATTTTCATGCTATTTGGGTTTGGGTCGCCCATATCATGCGGAAGGCGTGAGCTGTAGCATACGAAAATCTAGAAATCGGACGGAATTCCAATTTTATTGCCTTAAAATACCAAAAAACAAGGAACAGTCATGCCAAGGCGGTGATTACTGTTTCTTAGGTCATTTTTGGGTGCCCGTAGATATTTTTGGTGATTCGGGTCCAAGACCCGGGACCATGCGGAAGGCGTGGGAAATAGCACACAAAAATAAGAGAATCGAGGGGAATTCCAGTTTTATGGCACAAAAATGCCGAAAATGACAAACGAAAATGGCGGGGCGGAGACTATTGTTCCTTGGGTCGTTTTTCATGCCGTAAAAAATTTTCGGCGATCCGAGTGCAGAGGGTCGGGCCCATACGGAAGGCGTGGGCTATAACTCATGAAAAGTAATGAATCGGGTCGAATTTTAGTTTTAGGGCCCTACAATGTCAAAAAATGAGGGATGTTCATGGCAAGGCGGTGACTATTGTTCCTTAGGTCATTTTGTATGGCCTAGGAAAAACTTTAGTCGAACCGGGTCCAAGGGCCTAAGCCCATGTAGAAGGCGTGGGCAATAGCACAACAGAATTAGGGAATTGATTGGAATTCCAGTTTAATGGCCCTAAAATGCCAGAAAACGAGGAACGATCATGGGGTCAATGACTATTGTTACTTATGTATTTTTAATGTCTCGAAGAAATATTAGGCGATTCGGGGATGGTGGCCCGGGCCCATGCGGTAGGCGTGGGTTATAGCACACGAAACTTAAGGAATCAGACGGAATTCGAATTTGATGGATCTACGCCAAAAACAAGAAATGGTTATGGAAGGCAAATGACTATGGTTACTTAGGTCATTTTTTATGGCCCAAAAAGGTTTTAGGCGATCCTGGTCAGGGTGAGTGAACCCATGCGAAAGGAGTGGGCTAAAGCACAAGAAAATTAGGGAATTTGGCGGAGTTCCAGTTTTATGGCTCTAACACGCCAAAAAATGAATAACGTTCATATAGGGTCGGTGACTATTGTTCCTTCATTCATTTTCGATGGCGTACAAAGATCGTAAGCGATTAGGTTTCAGAGGCCCCGGGCCCATGCGGAAGGCTTGGGTAATAGCATGCAAAAACAAGAAATTGGGCGAAATTCCAGTTTTATGCCCCTAAAACGCCAAAAATTGAGGAACGGTAATGGAGGGCCAGTGACAATTGTTTCTTGGCTCGTCTTTGATGGACCCAGATTTTTTAGATGATCCAGGTTTGGTGGTCCAGGACCATGCGGAATGCGTGGGCAATAGAACACTAAATTAGGAAATGGGTAGAATTCCAAATTTATGACCCTAAAATTCAAAAAATTGAGGAACGGTCATGGAAGGTCGATGACTATTGTTCCTTATGTCGATTTTAATGGCACGAGAATATTTTACGCGATCCTGGTCAAGAGGCTCTGGCCCATGTTATTGACCTAAAATGCCAAAAAATGAGAAATGCTCTTGGAGGGCATGTAACAGTTGTTCCTTAGGTCATTTTATATTGCCTAAAAAAATTTAGGCAATTGGGGTCGGGAGGCTTGAAACCATGCAGAAGACATAGGAAATAACATAGGAAAATCATGTAATCAGGCGGAATTCCTGTTTTACAGCCCTAAAACGCAAAAAATATGGAACGGTCATAGCGGGGCGGTGACTATTTTTCCTTAGGTCATTTTAAATGGCCCGAAAATATTTTAGGCAATCCGTGTTCAGAGGCTCTGGCCCATGTGGAATGCATGGACTATAGCACACACGGATTCGGGAGAAATCCAAATTTTAAGACTCTAAAATTCCAAAAAATGAGAAATGGTCATGACAGAAGGTAACTATTTTTCCTTAGGTCATTTTTATGGCCCAAACAAATATAGGCAATCAGGGTTCGGAGGCTCCGACCCATGCATAATAAGTGGGAAATAACACATAAAAATCATGTAATCTGGCGGAATTCCAGTTTTATGGCCCAAAAACGCCAAAAATTGAGGAACGATCTTGGTGGGGTGATAACTATTGTTCCTTAGGTCATTTTTTATGGCCCAAAATGTTTTTATGCGATCTGGTCCGGGTCCCTGGGACCATGCAGAAGACATGAGCTATATCATACGAAAACCTATAAATCACGGTGAATTCCAGTTTTGTAGCCCTAAAATGGCGATAAATGAGGAACATTCATGGCGTGGCCGTAACTATTGTTCCTTAGATCATTTTTGATATTTCAGAAACATTTTAGGTGATCCAGAGCCAGAGCCCGGGGACCGTGCAGAAGGCGTGCACAATAGCTCCCGAAAATCAGGGAATGGAGTGTAATTCCAGTTTTATTGGAGTTACGGCCCTAAAACACCAAAAAATGAGGAACGGTCATGACAGGACGGTGACTATTGTTCCTTAGGTCATTTTTCATAGCGTGAAAAAGTTTTAGCTTATTCGAGTCTAGACGTCCGGGCCTATACGGAAGGCATGGCCTATAACATACGAAAATATAGTAATCTAGCAAAATTCCAGTTTTTGGGCCCTACAATGCCAAAAAAAGAGAAAATTTCATGGCAAGGCGGTGGCTGTTGTTCCTTAGGTTGTTTTTGATGGCCCAAAAGTTTTTTTTGGCGATACGGGTCTGGGATCCTGGCCCATGCAGAGGGTATGGACTAGCACATGAAAATCAGGGATTCAGGCGAAATTCCAGTTTTATAACCCTAAAATTCTAAAAACAAGAAACGGTCACGATTGAGGCGTAACTATTATTTCTTAGATCATTTTTAACTTTTAGCCAATCCAGTTCCAGAGGCCCGGACTCATGCAGAAAGTGTGGGCAATAACACACGAAAATCATGAAATCGGGCTGAATACCAGTTTTATGGCCCTAAAACATCGAAAAATAAGGAACAAACTTGGTGCGGGCGGTGACTATTTTGCTTCGGTCATTTTAACGCGATTTGGGTCTGGGTCCCTGGGACCATGCGGAAGGCGTGAGCTATAGCATACGAAAATCTAGGAATCGGGCGGAATTCCACTTTTATAGCCCTAAAAGGCCAAAAAGGAGGAACAATCATGGATGGACAGTGACTATTGTTTCTTAGGTAATTTTTTATGGCCCAGAAATATTTTAGGCGATCTAGGTCTAGGAGTCCGGGACCATGCGTGGGCAATGGCACGGAAAATTAGGGGATTGAGCGGAATTCTAGTTTTATGGTCCTAAAACGCCAGAAATTGAGGAACGGTCATGGAGGGGCGGTGACTATTTTACGTAGGTAGTTTTGTAAGGCCAGAAAATTTTTTAGGCGATACGGATTTGGGGACCTGGTTCCATACGAAGGCGGCACAAAAAAATAAAGGAATCGGGTAGAATTCCATTTTTATGGCAATAAAACGCCAAAAAATGAGGAACAGTCAAGGCGGTGCTGGTGACTAATGTTCCTTCGGTAATTTTTAATGGCCCAAAAAAATTATAGGTGATCTGGGTCCTAATGCGTGGGCCCATGTGAAAGGCTTGGGTTATAGCACACGAAATTCAGGGAATTAGGTGAAATTCCAGTTTTGTGGCCCTAAAATGTCAAAAAATGGGAAACGATAATGTTGGGGCAGTGACTATTGTTCCTTCGGTCATTTGTGATGGCCTGAAAACATTTTAGGCGATTCGAGCTGGGGGGCGTGGCCCTTGCAGAAGGCATGTACTATAGCACATGAAAATTAGGGAATCGGGTGAAATTCCAGTATTATGGCCCTAAAATACAAAAAGAGTGAATCGGTCATGGCAGGGCAATCTCTATTGTTCCTTAGGTCAATTTATGGCCCAAAAAAACTTTTGGCAATCCAGGTCGGTGGCCAGGACACATGTAGAAGGTGTGGGCAATAACATATGAAGATCACGAAATCTAGAAGAATTTCAGTTTTAAGTCCCTAAAATGCCAAAAAATGAGAAACAATCTTGGTAGGCGGTGACCAATGTTACTTAGGTCATTTGGGATGGTCCGGAAAAGTTTTATGCGATTTGGGTCTGGGTCCCTGAGACCATGCGGAAGGCGTGTGTTACAACTAGAAAAGTCTAGGAATCGAGCACAATTTCAGTTTTATAGCCCGAAAATGCCAAAAAACGAGGAACAGTCATGGCAGGGCGGTGACTATTGTTCCTTAGTGTTGACACCCAATTTTTTATCAAATTATTTTTAATTTTTATATACACCTCCAAAATCTCTCTTTATAACAACTGGTATTTTTTCGAGATTTTTTCATATTTTTATTAAATCTTTTCCCAATTTATTTAGTATTTTTTATTTAATAATTATTCCTAAATTGTATTATAAAGAATTTCAAAATATTTCCCAGTCAATATATATCATTTCAATCCTATTAGGATTTAATTATTTCACAAATTAGCCAATTTGGCATTATTTGACCATAATTACAATAACTTTACAACTATGGCCTAATTGTACATTTTCTACCACTTAAATTAATAATTATTTTCATTTTATATTTTTCTTAACTCATTAATTACCTTAATTTATTATCTAGCATCAATTTCATTTTTATGTGATTACTAACTATTTTATTTAATTACTTATCTATTTCAATGGGTATTTAACTAATAGCCATTTTTTAATTTTGATTCTAGCCCAATTCTAACCCAACCTATTATATTTTTCAATAACCCAATCCAATACCCAGCCCAAATCAATTCCATACCCGGCCCAACCCCTGGATTTATCTGAGTCGTTGATCAAATTAGACCAACGCCCCAGATCCCACCTACCATAATTAAACCCTAGAGACTACCCCCTCCGACCCCTCATTTCCAAACCTCTCATTCTCTTTCTCTGTCTCTATGGTTCTCTCTAGAACCTTCCCTTATCTCTCCACATCCAATAGAGTCTATTCATCTTCTTTGGCTAGTTCCCTCTCCGTAAACTGTGGTCTTTCACTGTCTCTTGGTTATTGCTTCACTCTACACTGGTTTAAGGCACCCTAAGGCCCTCAGGAGAGCCTGGAGTGGTTTAGCCCCTACCTGTGGTCTCTTGTGCCATCTTCTGGCCTCCTTCTGCCATTTGAGTAAGAGCCATGGCTTTTTCGGCTAACGATGGCAACATCTTCAAGGTTTTACTTGTTTTTTCAACTCTCCAAAACCCTAAACCCTTGTATTTTTCGATTTTCTTTTAGATCTGAATTAGATCTGTGTATATTATGGGCTATTTATTATTTTCCTTAAAGGTTTCCCGATTTCTCTAAAATAACGCTTCATCTTCAACTAGGGTTTCTTAACCCCTTTAAAAACGCTTTCTCTTCTGATTTTTGGTACTAACCTATGATTCTCAGTATATTTTAAATGTTTTATTAAACATTCTATCTTTACTTGAGTTATTCTTTTAAAAAATCCCATTTTTAGGGTTCTGAGTTCGTCTTGGTTGCTGTGTTTAGTTGATCTGTGTGTTTCTCATAAACATCCTACGATTCTGTGATTCTTACTTATGTTTGCTTGATTAGGGTTTTTGTGTTCGACTATTCCTGACTATATCATGCTCTATACGAAACCCTAACTCATATTTGATATTGTTCTTCCTTATGGACCTGATTCTAGCTTATTACCTGTTTATTCTCATGGTGTCATGATAAATAAGTATTATCTTCTCTATTTTCCTTAGAACTATGATATTTTCCCTAAAGTTATGATTCTGTGTATTTTTCCTTAGAACTCCTTACCAATCTTGCATATTTGTGTGACACTTGCCTTATTTGATAACTGATTCACTGTGATTACTAATTTTCAGAATTGTTTTCTACCTTCTGTTATGTATAAGTATGTTGTCAATTAATTATACACTTTCCTTAATTAATATATCATGTACCTAGCCTTAACTACATGCCTTATTCTTTACTACTCTTTGTACAATTAAAATCAGTTTTTCAAATCAGTTATTCCTCTACCTGCTTTTAGACACTATATACTCTAATCATAAATACACAGACGCACGAACGAACCTGTTCAAAAAATCTCTCTCACAATTCAAAAGACTTTCTGTGCCAATTACCATTACTCTGCTAATTATCACTGGTATGTGCTAATTTATATTTCAGTCTTCAAACCATCATGTTTCCTTACTGTTGTTTTTCAGCATGTTTCTAACTTGCTTACTTATTTTTCAGCATATATCTAGGATCCTAAAGTCCCCTCTGCATGTTTAAATTAGGCTTTATCTAATTCTGTACACTTATCACCTACTTCTTACATGCCCATCACTGGTACATTAGTTTGACCATGCCCTTAGATGTTAATCTGACCTAGCACTATACCCCTAATCCTCTAGACCCTTAAAAGTTCCTGATTGCATGTCTGTGTGCTTATTTTCCTGTTGTATGTGTGCCCTTACATGCTCTATATTTGTCCCCAAAACCATTACCCTATTTGTGATTGTTGGACCATCCTTGGTCCTTGTGTGATGTTATCTTTCCATTTCCTTCTTAAAAAAAAACTTTTTTTCTCACTTACTTTTTCTCAAATTGTTCCTTACTTAAATCCTTTTAAACTCACACACTCTTGGGAGTCTAAGTTCAGCCCCCTTCATGTGAGCACTTTGGGAACCCTTTGAGTGACCTATGAATTATGACACACAAGGCTGGCACTTCCACACTGCACATGTTTAAATCCTTTGGCTATGTATGGGTGTGGGCACTGCCCGGGAGCCCCTTGAGGTCCTTAGGGAACTCTGACACATCCGGATTATGAAAAGGCTATGCAATATCATAAGACAGTGAGGTTTGGAAGATCTGGGCCTAACTGAAGGCTCACTATAGAAGTAAATTCTTATTTTCCTTTAAGTTGTGTAATTCATAACTCTTTGGCTTGTTATAATCTATAAACAACTTAAGGGATGGATAGTGAAAAGGGAGGGGTAGTTACGTATGCATTAGTTATCAAAGGGATAGAAATCATGCTATTAGACTTTATTTTCTATCTGTGCAATAGAGATCATGTTAGGGCCCATGTGTTAAATTTCATGCTAAGGAATGGTATTTTTTACTATCATGTACGCTTAGAAATCTTGTCTTAGGCTAAACAACATTAAAAATAAATTATCATTTTAGCATCTTGTGAAATCATGATCAGTACTGAGCATTTAGAAATCATGCTTAGGAATTCTGCACACGTATCATTCTGCATCTCTGTATGTGCATTAGATATCATGTCATAGGTCCCTAATCACTCAACTACATTTAGTCTAATTACTAAGGTATAAAAGGTACAATAACCTCACTCAATTTTTCTCTAAAAAAATAACCTGTAATGCTTATGTGTTCTGAATAACCTAGAACAACATGTTTAAGTAATAGTTGCATCATTTCCTTTAAATAATTCTGTTAACATACACTGCCCTCGCCTAAGCAAGTCTTAGGTAACTAACTTTTAAAAAAAAAATTAGAAATATTTCTTTCTTGTGTGTGCTGCTTAAAACTAACAAGTCTTTCTTTTTTTAAAAAAAAAAAAACAGTAGGCAAACTGATTAAGAGCATGTTTTCCTTGAGTGAAAAAACAAGTATGCCTGTCTGTTTATCTTCTGAATTCACCAAGATACCATGTCTTAGTATCCTAATTAACAGTACTGCCCTTATATGTGTTTGAGTCGTGCTAATTGTATGCATTATCTGCGGAGGAAAATTTGAGCTTCCTATATGCTCCTATGTGTTTCCCACTAACTGCTGTCCTATATGTTCCTTTATTGTCGCCTTAGTATCTTACCCATTTAAACATGAGGGTCTGCCTAGTACCTACCTTTTAGGATAGTAGTCCTAACCTCCTCTAGGACTGATAGGTTGGGACGGGTAATAGCACGCAACAGAATTTGTGACCAACACACGCTTTATCACCTTTATGGGGTGGGAAGGGTAGAATATGGATATGATGACCGGTGCGCTAAATACCACGTGTAGCCCCTCTTCGGGGAGTGATTACCGGGTATTGCATTAGTGTGATCGATATTATTATAAACATAAGATACCTTTTATATGCTTAGCTTGTAATCCTTTCCAAAGTCCAATCTCCTCTACTATTTTCAAACATATGCATGTTTAAGACATAAATCCCCTCTAATTTGAGCCGTTACTTGTTATTTGCTATTTGTACAAATTCACGAAACCATTTGGTCCGGAACCACATGTGTGGATCCTTAGGGGTGCCTAACACCTTCCCCTTAGGATAATTTCAAGCCCTTACCCAAGTCTCTGGTTAGCAACATAGTTGTAATTGAACCCCTTAGGCGCCCTAACGCACCGTTAAAATCGTTAGATGGCGACTCTTCAAAATATGCAAACCCCTTTCCCAAAAGGAATGAGTTGTCTGAACCAATGTCATAAACCCGATCTCCATGAGGAAAAAAGGGGCACGACACTTAGATAATTTTAGATTGCCCGAGACCATGTGTAAGGCGTGGGAAATAGAAGGCCAAAATCAAAGAATCGGGCGAATTTCTAGTTTTATGGCCCAAAAATGCCAAAAAATGAGGAATGGTAATGGAGAGACGAAGACTATTGTTCCTTAAGTCACATTTCATGCTGTAATATGGGTCCAGAGGCCCGGGCCCATGTGGAAGGCATGTCTATAACACAAAAAAATCAAGGAATCGAGCGAAATTTTAGTTTTAAAGCCCTACAATGTCAAAAATGAGGAACGATTATGGCAAGGCGGTGACTACTATTATTTAGGTCGTTTTTGATGGCCAGAAAAATTTTAGTCGATCCAGGTTCGGGGGCTTGAGACCATGTGGAAAGCGTGGGCAATAGCACACGAAAATTAGGGAATCAAGCGGAATTCCAGTTTTATGGCCCTAAAATTGCAGAAAATGAGGAACGATCATGGCGGGGTGATGACTATTGTTAATTAGGTCTTTTTTAATGTCTCGGAGAAATATTATGTGGAATGCGTGGGCAATTGCACATTAAAATTAGGGAATCAAGCAAAATTCCCGTTTTATGGCTCTAAAATGCAAAAATGAGGAACAATCATGGAGAGGTGGTGAATATTGTTCCTTAAGTCATTTTTATGCCCCGACCGAGCCCATGCATAAGGCGTGGGCTTTTGCACACAAAAATCAGGGAATCAGACAAAATTCCAATTTTATGGATATTTCATGCCAATAAACGAGGAGCGGTCATGGCCGTACAGTAACTATTGTTCCTGAGGTCATTTTGGATGAACGACAAAACTTTTGGCTATCTAGGTCCAAGTGACCGGGCCCATGCAGAAGGCTTGGGCTATAGTACAAGAAATTAGGGAATCAAGAGGAATTCTAGTTTTACGGTCCTAAAACACAATAAAATGGGGAACGTTCATTGAGGGTCAATGACTATTATTCATTAAGTCATTTTTTACGGTGCAATAATATTTTAGGGGATTCAGGTCTGGAAGTCCCGATCCAATGCGGAAGGCGTGAGAAATAGTACGCAAAAATTAGGGAATCAGGCAGAATTCCACTTTTATGGCCGTAAAACGCCAAAAATCGAGGAACGATCATGGGCGGGTGGTGACAATTGTTCTTAAGTATTCTTTGATGGCCCCAAAAATTTTTAGGGAATCAAGATCAGTCATGGTAGGGTGGTTACTATTGTTCCTGAGTTTGATTTTAATGGCTCGAAATAATTATTAGTGATGCGGGTCTGGTGTCTCGGGCCCATGCAGAAGGCGTGTGCCATAGCACATGAAAATCCGTGAATCGGGTGGAATTCCAGATTTATGGCCCTAAAATTACAAAAAAGAGGAACGGTCATGACTGGGTGATGGCTATCATTCATTAGGTCATTTTTAATAGCGTGGAAATAGCACATAAATATCATGGAATCCGGCAAAATTCAAGGTTTATGGCCCTAAAAGGCTTAAAAATGTGGAATGGTCCTGGCCAGGCGGTTACTATTGTTCCTTATGTCATTTCTAATTGGGCAAAATCTAGTTTTCTGGCCCCACAATACCATAAAATGAGGAGAAACCATGGAGCAGTGGTCTATTGTTACCTAGGTCATTTCTGATGGCATAGAAAAATTTTAGGTGATCCGTGTCCGGGGTCCCGAGCCCATGGAGAAGGCATGGGCTATAGCACACAAAAATCAAGGACGTATGCAGAATTACAATTTTATGGCCCTAAAATGTCAAAAAGTAAGGAACGGTCAGGCGAGCGGTGACTATTGTATCATTTTTGATGGCGTGACATTTAAGGCGATGTGGTTCTAAGATTCCCGGGCGCATGCGTAAGGCGTGGCTATAGCACACAAATGTAAGGGAATCACGCGGAATTCTAGCTTTATAGCCCTACAACGCTAAAAATAAGGAACACTTATGTAAGGCAGTGACTATTGTTCCTTAGGTCAATTTTGATGGCCTAAAATTCTTTTAGGCGATCGGGGTCTAGGGGGCTGAGCCTATGCAGAAGGCGTGGGCTATACTACATAATTCAAATAATCGGGCGGAATTCCAATGTAAAGACCCTAAAACACAAAAAAACAAGGAACAATCATGGAAAGATGGTGATTGTTGTTCTTTAGGTCATATATTATGGTCTAGAAAAATTTTAGGCTATCCAGGTCTGGTGCCCCGGACCCATGCGGAAGGCATGTACTATAGCATATGAAAATCAGGAAATCTGGTAAAATTTCAGTTTTATGTCCCTAAAAAGCCAAAAATTGAGGAACGATCATTGCGGGGCAAAAACTATTGTTCCTTAGGTAATTTTTGATGGCATGGAAATATTAAAGCAATCCCGATCTGGGGGCCCGGTCCTATGTGGAAGCGTGGTCTATATATTATGCACGAGAATCTTGGAATGATGCGAAATTCAAATTTTATGGCCCTAAAATTCCAAAAAAAGAAGAACGGTCATGGAAGGGTGGTGACTATTGTTCCTTAGGTCATTTTCCATGGCTCGGAAAATTTTAGGCGGTCCGAATCCTGCGACTTGGCCCATGCAGAAGGCGGGGGCGACACACCAAAAAATTAGAGAATCGGGCGAAATTTAAGTTTTATGGCACTAAACACCAAAAAAATGAGGAAAGGTCATCGTGGGCGGTGACTATTTTTCCTTAGGTCATTTCTAATAGGCTAGAAAATTTTTTGGCGATTTGGGTTGAGAGGCCCGGGCCCATGCGGAGGGTGCTGGCTTTAATAAACGAAAGCAAGTAATCTGGCTGAATTCCAATTTTGTGGCCCTAAAACGCCAAAAGACAAGGAATGTTCATTGTAGGGCAGTGACAATTTTTCCTTAGGTAGTTATTGATGGCCTTGAATAATTTTAAGCGATCCGGATCGGGGGGCCTGGGCCTATGCGGAAGGCGTGGCCTATAGCACATGAAAATCCCGGAATCATGGTGGGGTGGTGACTGTTGTTCCTTTGGCCATTTTTAATGGATAAGAAAATTTTAGGTGATCCGGGTTTGGGTACCGGGCCCATGCGGAAGGATTTGGCTATAGCACATAAAATTTCGGTAATCGAGCGATATTCCAATTTTACGATTCTAAAATGCCAAAAAAGAGGAACGGTCATGGAGTGCGGTGAATATTGTTCCTTAGGTAGTGTTTGATGGCCGGGAATAATTTTAGGCGATCCGAATCTGAGGACTTGGGCCCATGCGGAAGGCATGGGCTATAGAATACGAAAATCAAAGAATCGAGCTAAATTTCAGTTTTGTTGCCTTAAAACGCCAAAAAATGAAGAACGGTTATGGCAGGGTGGTGATTGTTGTCCATGTGGTCATTTTTAATGGTCTGAAATTTTGTTAGGCGATTTGAGTCTGGGGGCACAGGCCCTTGCTGAAGTCGTGGCACAAAAAATAAGGGAATTAGGCAATTCCAGTTTTATAGTCCTAAAATGCCAAAAACGAGGAATCATAATGGCGGGACAGTGACTATAATTCTTTAGGTCATTTGTGATGGCCCGAAATAATTCTAGGCGATCAGGGTCTAGGGCCCGAGCCCTTGCTGAAGGCGAGGTCTAAAGCACTAGGGGAATCAAGCGGAGTTCTAGTTTAATGGTCATAAAACACCAAAAAATGAGGAACACTCATGGCATGTGGTGACTATTATTCCTTAGGTCATTTGTGATGGCCCAATTTTTTTAGGTGATTCTGATTCGGAAAACCGGGCCCATGCGGAAGACGTGGGCTATTATAGTACACACAAACTAGGGAAACAGACAAAATTCTTGTTTTATGGCCCTAAAATGCCAAAAATCAAGGAAAGGTCATGGCGGGCAATGACTATGGTTCCTTAGGATGTTTTCGATGACTCAAAAATTGTTTTATGCAATTCAGGGTCGGGCATCCGTGCCCATGCGGTAGGTGTGGGCAATAGCACACATAAATCGGGGAATCAAGCGGAATTTCAGTTTTATGGTGAGTTGGGTCTAGGGGCCGGGGCCCATGCAGAAAGCGTGTGGTATAGCACCTAAGAATTGGGGAATCAGGCGAAATTCCAATTTTATAGCCCTAAAATGCCCAAAACAAGGAACGGTTATGCAAGGTGGTGACTATTAATTTTTAGGTTGTCTTTGATGGCCCGAAACATTTATAGGTGATCCTGGTCTGGAACCCAAGCCCATGCGGAAGGTATGAGCTATAGGACAGGAAAATCAAGGAATCTGGCAGAATTCTAATTTTATTTCCCTAAAACACCAAAAAACGAGGATCTGTCAATGGAGGGGTGCTGGCTATTGTTCCTCACGTAGTTGTTGATGGCCCAAAGAAATTTTTTAGGTATCTGACTCTTGGGGGCCGGGACAATGCAGAAGGCATGGGGTATAGAACACAAAATGAAGGAATCGAGTGAAAATTTTGTTTTATGGTCCTAAAACGCTAATAAAGAAAGAACGGTCATACAAGCATTGAATTTTGTTCTTTAGGCCGTCTTTGATGGCCCGAGAATATTTTAGGCGATTCGAATCCGGGTTCCCAGGCCCATTCGAAAGGCGTGGGCTATAGGACACGAAAATCATGGAATCGAGATAAATTCCAGTTATATGGCCCTAAAACTCCAAAAAATGAGGAACATCCATGGAGGTGTGGTGACTATAGTCCTTAAGTTGTTATTGATGGCTTGAAAAGTTTTAAGGTGATCCGGGTCCGGGGGTCGTCCCCCATGCAGAAGGCGTTGGGTATAGCACATGAAAATTAGGGAATCAGGTGAAATTCCTGTTTTATGGCCCTTAGCACTCTAAATAATGAGGAGCGGTCATGAGGGGCGGTGACCATTTTTCCTTAGGTAATTTAGTATTGCCTTTAAACTTTTTACGCTATATGGGTCAAGGGGGGTGGTCCCATGCAGAAGGCATGGGTATATCACACGATCGTCAGGGAATCAGAAGGAATTCCAGTTTTATGGCCTTAAAGTGCCGAAAAATGAGGAACGGTCATGGCGAGGCGGTGAATATTGTTCCTTAGGTTATTTTTAATGGCCCAAAATGTTTTTAAGTGATACGGGTCCGGGGCCTGGGCCAATGTTGAAGGCGTGGGCAACAACACACGAAAATCAGTGAATTGGGAGGAATTCAAGTTTTATGCCCCTAAAATGCCAAAAAACGAGGAACGGTCATAGCGAGGAGGTGACTATTATTCCTTAGGTCATTATTGATGGCATGAAAAATTGTAAGAGATTATGGTCTAGGGGCCCCGGCCCACATGGAAGGCGTGGGCTATAACATACGAGAATTTGGGAATCAGGCGGAATTCCAATTTTATGGACTTTAAATTCCAAAAACCAGGAATGGTCATGGCGGGGCGGTGACTATTGTTCAGTAGGTCATTTTTTATAGCCTGAAAAATATTAGGCGATCGGGGTCAAGGGTTTCGACCCCATGTGGAAGGCGTAGGCTATATCACACGAAAATCAGGAAATCAAGAGGAATACTAGTTTTATCGCCTTAAAACGACAAAAAATGAGGAACGATCATGACGGGGCAGTGACTATTATTCCTTAGGTCATTTATGATGGCAAGAAAATGTTTTAGGCGATTCGGGTCTGGGGGCATTGGCCCATGCACAAGGCATGGGGTATAGCGCATGAAAATTAGGGAATCGGGTGAAATTTCAAATTTAGGCTCCTAAACACAAAAAAACAAGGAACAGTCATGCGAGAAAGTGACTATTATTTTTTAGGTTGTGTTTGATGGCCCGAAATGTTTTTAGGTGATCCAATTCTAGGGCTCGGGCCCATGCGGAAGGTGGCCCTAAAATGCCTCAAAACGAGGAACGATCATGCGGGATGGTGGCAATTGTTCCTTAGGTCGTATTTGATGGACCGAAAAGATTGTAGGCGATCCTAGTTTGGGGTCCCGGACCCATGTAGAAGGTGTGGGGTATAGCACACAAAAATCAAAGAATCAGGCGGAATTCTAGTATTATGGCCCTAAAATGCCAAAATATGAGGAACATCCATGACGGGGTTGTGACTATAGTTTCTTAAGTCATTTTTGATGGCCCGATGAAATTTTTTGTCTTAAGTCATTTTCGATAGCCCGATAAAATTTTAGGCGATCCGAGTCCGAGGGCCAAGCCCATGTAGGAACGACCATGACAAGGTGGTGACTATAGTTTCTTAAGGGTAACACCATCCCCAACGTGGCAGCCAAAGTAGTCTTCATTAAGACCCATGTAATCACTCTTAAATTCACATAAAAGGTGGAAAAATTTGGAGAAATCTTTGGCCAACTAAGCCATAAAGTGGGACCCACTCCCAAAGGTTAAGAGAACCTTTTTAATTCATTTTTTTGTATCTCAATGACAAAGATAGCTTCAACAACTCATTCAAAATGGTAGCAACGTGATTTTTTCTACAAAAATTATACGAGACTACATAATGTTATAGCAACAGGATTTTGCGATTCTAAGAGAGTACAGTGCAATCTTTCTTAAAGAATATCATCTGGGTTTTCTCCTACTTCGATCCGTTGTTACATGTTTTATCGCAATCAACGTGTATGGAGGGATTGTCAAGAGAATCAGTTTAGGTATGTTAAAGCTAAGCCATTCCTTCCTTTTGGCATGATCTAGTAACTACATGTGATTGATAACAAGTCCTAAAGAGAAGTTCGTACTCCTAAATTTATATACACTATCCTAGTCTCATAAGTTACAATATTCTCCCTTATCAGGACTTTATATTCAATTGAGTATTGTCTTCTTCAAGTCAAGAGACCAGAGGATATATATATATAGTATTATAATATTTTCACCACCATCGAGCTATAATCCAAGGGCAGGCCCCTATTGGGCAACCTCTGATCAGATGGTAAGTTATATATTGCGACTAATGTGGCCGAGTTCCTATGAGCGAGCCTAGAATGGCTGAGATACAGTGCCTACTATGGTCGAGTGCCTATGAGCTAGCCTACTTACGGTAAAGCAGTTATATATATCGAGCCCTATAAGGCGGGACGTATATTTTACGTACTATATTGAGAAAGTTGACTCAGTATCAGTAGGTAAGCATATCTTCAGATTATCTTTGACTCCCAGTTACTTAAAATTATTATATTATCGATTCAGGTTCATCTTTCAGTTACTGCCCTACATACTCAGTACATTATTTTGTACTGACGTCCCTTTTCTGGGGAGTCTACATTTCATGCAAGCCGGCTCAGACAGACAGACAGGTAGACCTCCTTAGTAAGTGTTGCTTGAGTTCAGCTTGATCGGTAAGCTCCACATCTTTCGGAGTTGCCTGAGTATTTTGTGTACATCTTGTGTGTGTGTGTGTCTATATATATATATATATATATATATGTTATGGGTAGGTCGGGGCCCTGTTCCGATCACAGTACATATGTCATTAGAGGCTTGTAAGAATATCCTGTCAGTTAGTGTAGTATGTTGGGCTTGTAGGCCTTGTATGTATATTTTTTTGGTTTGCCAGCTGTAGTAGTTATGATGACCTTATCGGGCTGTTGGTCCCAAATGCACACACAAGTATACGTGGTCGACAAGTAATATAGGATTGTAAGTCCAAATATCATACCACAGGGACTTGTGATAAACTATAAACTAAATTAAACCCAAACAAATAATCTATTCAAGCGAATACTAAAGTATGAATATTTAACTAAATTTAATCTAGAATAGTAAACTATGAAATTAATGAAAATAATTGGCGATATTTTAGATACGTATTCAATGAGATCCAATATTCTAGAGCTATAGGTAAGCAAACAATCTTGTTGAGTTTTCCACTTAAATCGTCTAATTAATTTATCTGGTTTATTGATTGACGAGGATAATATTGCTCGTAGCCTTCTCCCGAAGTACAACTCGTCTATTCAAGCTAACCCAACGCCTATATTCCTATGAAATTAGGATTAACAAGAACGCATTAATTATTCCCGTATAATAACAAAGCAGGGGGATTAGGTATATTCCTATCCTAACTGCACATCTTCTCCCCTTAAGGGTTAATATCTTGATCTACCCAATCTTATATGCAATCTAGAATTCCCTCTCCCGAGTTCAATCCTAGATTCGTAGACAGTACTCAATTGGTGATCAAGCAATCAGATAATTAAGTGCAAGATTGAATAAATAAAGCAATATGATAAAATAATAAGAACAATTCAAGCTTCAAACTACAACGTTCATGTAGCACCCAAAACTCTAGAACTAATAAACTATGAAATTAAAGAAAAAGAAGAGAAGAAAAACTAGGTAGAAGCCTCCTTCAAGCGTGGGGTGTGTTCCTCCACGTCCCTCACGTGAATTCCTCCGTGCGAAATCCCCCCGTCCAAATCATGAATCAATCTTCAAAATATGTTCGATCCCCTTAAAGTTGTGTTTTTGGGTCTATTTATATGTTTGGGACAAACCCTAAACGTGTAGGAGACTTTTCTTCAAATCGGGAAACACTTAAAACCTTCAAAACTCGAAATTGACCGGACAAGGGACCCAGACGTTAAGCCCTAAACGCCCCTTATAGTCAGGCCAGGCCTTGTGTTTTGGCTCTAACACCCCACTATAGTTAGGCTAGGACTAGCTTTAAGGCCAAAACGCCCGGCTATAGCCCGAGTCACTCCTTTTCGACTCTTGAGCGTATTTTCGACGTTTATGCATCCATTTAGCTCGGCTGCCATCTCTAATTCACCTACACATGAAATAGACTCCATTATGCACATATAACGTGTATTTTTATCACAAAAGCACATAAAATGTAAGGTATATAATGCTTAAAACTATGGATTCTAGCCAGGCATCAACATCCCACACTTAGACTCTTGCTCGTCCTCAAGCAATATCCTTCAACACGTACACATTTCATTAACAAGGAGTATTTTACTTTTCAATCATAATCGACAATCAAGTATGAACATACAGAATTTCACATTCTTCCCCTTCTTTAAACATGCCCAAGTATGACAATTTAATCAATCATACCAACAACCTAATTGCAACCACCCAACCTCAAGAATCGACTTGCAACTACTAAGACCTCTCAATTCAAGAACCTACCCAACAAGAAAATTACAACATTACCAATCGTTCATGAGATCATGTGCCCTCACCAACAATAAACGAGTTAATATAACTAGTCCACACATTCAAATATGCTTTTGAACATTATTTAAGGACATCACACAATTGAACAAATTCACTCACTCTCACAAAGAATTCATATGCATCCCGTGGTTGTACCATAAGCTTGCCCTTAGTGTAGATCTCCACTAATTCAAGTTAGCCAAATCTAGGATCAATCAGGACTTTTAAGGTTGTAATGTAGGCAAAGCGATGAATAGGATATATTTAGGAATAGTGACTAACCCTCCTAAGCACTTTAATACACTACCTTCACAAATCAACACATATTCTTCTCAACCAATTTTCTTGCCACAATTCATATTCAACATAGCCCTTTTTCAATTAAGCACTTCTATATTTTCACTAGCACAAATTAATAAAAATTGGAGGTGTGTATCTTTTTGTACATACTTCTACTATCAATTTTGTTTTCCTACACACACTCCATACATGAAGATTCAATGACTAGTGACTTTTGAATACAATTTTTGTGCACCAACGGGCCCTTACATGGCTCCACTCAAAAGTTAATCCCCAGTATCTCACCTTAACTCTTTTAGCGACTAAGTGCCTTAGGAGGAAAAGGTGCAAAAATCTCAATTTAAGAACAAAATAGGGGTACGACTTGTAATGTTGGTACCAAAGAAAAGGTCTAAAGGCTCAAAGGGGCTAGCAATGGAAAATGTAATTCTTATGTGACAAGCACATCCATGATCAAGCTAGAAAATTCCTATGTCATCTCCTAGACTAGCTTAACCTATAATTTCGCTTCGATTAACACACGGGGCAAGTTCTAGACTACACAGGATAGCATAGAAAATCACTAAAACTCACTCACACATTGCACATGACTCAATAACAACAGTTTTATTCAACTCTCAAGTCATGCAAGCACACAGAAATGAGAGAATTAAGCAATATCACACTATGTAGCATACAAATCAAATAACTGAGCTAAGGCATCACAAAATAGGCTTTTTATTTTTACTCTGCCATCACATGTTAAACCAAATATAGGGGAAAGCAGAATGTATGTCATAACCTAATATGTCGGCATCAAACATGTCATAGGGTATTTCTATGTTACTCAGTTTCTTCCTAACTACTCTAAAGAAACAAAAATAATTTAAAGTGCCCGGTTCAAGCTAGACCCTTGGAAAAGAACCGGTGCCCAATGAAAAACCAAGGGATACTCCCTACCTATCCTAAAAAAACAAAAACCTTTTTGGCATTTTTAAATCGGAATTTATCCCTCAAGAAAATTGTCCAACAGATCCATCGTTGGGAAAAATTCGAGATCTTTCTAAAAAACAATAATTTTTATACAATTACACCTCAAAAAGTAGTTTCCCCGCCCCACACTTAAGTTATGCATAGTCCTCGATGCATGATCATAAAGAAAAACATTAAAACAAGGGTGAGAAATACTCCCTGACACCCCCTCGGTCCTAGCTCGGACATGATTCTCCATCTTTAGAGTCGGGATGAACCCACACTTAAGCTCAAACATGCCCCTCAGCTTCAATTTTTGGGTACTCAGACTTCCCCTATTCTGAAAAATAAAAACAACACAAAATTCACACTAAAAAATAATGAAAAGATATACAGGTTGGGTTGCCTCCCAACAAGCGCCTTATTTATAGTCGTGGCACGACTCTGCTACTTCACCACTTTTCCTTCCACTTTGAGGATATGAATTGCGTCCCCAATTTGCATCAATTTTTCTTTCACGTTCATGGGGTAGTGGTGTAAAAATGAAGGAACCAAACAGTGGGTATCGCATCTTGCACTTCTTGGCCCTTAGGTGAGGGATGTAATTTTTTCTCCTTGGCATCACAAATTTCAGAATATAAACACTTTGTTCCTCATCCATTGACTCCTCTATATGCTCGAGTGGATCAATTCCCGTGTCACCAACCAAACACAATGTTGAA